>JANAVB010005856.1:0-47500 GCA_029216955.1 Iris pallida
TCATTCTTTTTCCTTCTTTAAAAACATAGATACATCTTAATGGAAATAACTACATCTCGGATTTTATTTAAATTTAACAACTAAAGGTCTATTACATTTTTGGATCTTCTTGTTGGTGCCAGTTCCTTGTCGTCTCGACCTAAAGCAGTGAGCAAGGTAACGAAAACAACTCTGTCTTCTCTCTCAGAAAGACAAGGAGAACCACATAGTGCAGCAGCTCGAAAAAAAGTTGCTGTCAATACAACTGGTGGAGAAGAGACGACCCTTCATGAGAAATAGGAATGAGATCACCCTTGTGATGCAATTCCTAATTCTGTGACTCCACCGTCCAACTCTCATGTATAAAGGCCCTTCCTACCATCTTGAGAAGCCCTTTTAAGCATGAAGAGTTCTGAGCCCTCTAATGTGTGGTCAAAGTGATTCAACTTCATAGCGTCCAAGATCACCGATGCCAATTCTGGGGAGTTTTGTCAGTTGGTCCCCTGCAAACATCAAAAAAAAGAATACATAAAAGTTCTTTTCTTATCGCAACTATTCATATACAATGGAAGCTGAAACATTATGCACGTCCATAGGCGTATATTTCGGAAAGAATGAAGCACGAAAGCACGAGAAGTGCCACATGTCGTTCAGAAGTTTGTGTTATCAGAACCGAAAAAAGTATAAAAAATGTGTGGGACGTGTCAAGATAGAAAGCTCAAATGCGCCATGATTTAATAAAGTCCAAAATTTCATTTCATAATGGAATAGTGGACAGACACTACAGACATAGGCGCTATGGCCATTATGCAAAATGATGCTCTCGTATCATGTCACTTCTTATTTCCGTCATCAGTCTGACGCAAGGCAGCGCTCAATTCCTCCATGTTTGGATTCCCGAACGATGCATCAAACAGAATCCTTCCCTATGTTCTATGGCGCCACGCTCTTCGGAAGAAGACGATAGCCCACCTCTGGAATGAGCGAAGACTGTTGGGGTCAGAAACATTCGAGAAAGTTCTTCGCCTTCAGGGACGGGTCAGCTTCTAGCAAATACTCCGCAGGCGCAGAGTGTAACTTCTTCTCAAAAGCTTTGCCGTTGTCATGGTTGTTCGTCCCCTTCTTCATGTTAGGTACCAGAAGTGAATAAGATGAAGGTTGAACTTATGCTTATATATATATATAGCAGAGATCGGCCCCCGCCAACACTTCGTATTCCCCATAAATGTGCGCGTATCACTTAACGAGGGAGAAAGTAAAAAGGCATTTTTGAAAAAGAACGTCCCATAAATAGGTTCATCGTTGGAATGAACCGAGTATTTAATGCTCTATTTTGTCAAGTTGCGCGACCCTCACATTGTGCCGTACACAGCATGCGTAACCATCAGGTTGCGCAGCAATCAGGTTGTGCCATATCTTACCGTGCAACACGTCAAAATTGTGCCCAAAAGACACACAACTTTTCGAAATGCTGCACAATGCATGTCGACAACAACTAAACCCTAATAAGGGAGGCGCCAGTTATGGAGTATGCCCAACTCTAAAAAGAGCGGGCACACATTGTCAGAATCAAGCCAAACCCTAAATACGGTGGCCGATGATTAGTAGGGTGGTCGACAATAGGGTCTATAGTCGAATGCTTACCCTCCATGGCCGGATTGGCCGTTTTTCGATGTGACGAAGGCGGAACTCGCGTGGATGACTCGGCCCAGTCTTATCCTTCTCAGCAGCAGAGCACTTGGTGCCATTACTGTCGGTCGAAGTTCTCAAAGATCGGGAAAAAGTTAAAGAAGATAGGATTTCTCTCGAGTTATCTTAAAACGATGATGAAGAATGAAAATCCAAAGAGTACGGTTATTTATAGCTTTGTAAATGAGGCTGAACCGCACAACTTATGCTGAAGAAGAGGGCTCGAGTTGACTAGCGCAATCAAAACAAAACTAGCAAAATTCAAATATTTCAAAACTTTGAA
The DNA here is from genome assembly GCA_029216955.1 of Iris pallida. Taxonomy (NCBI): domain Eukaryota; kingdom Viridiplantae; phylum Streptophyta; class Magnoliopsida; order Asparagales; family Iridaceae; genus Iris; species Iris pallida. Next base: position 1,952 of record JANAVB010005856.1, read on the forward strand.
GTATTTTCAAGTTTTAAAACTTTGAAGGGGATTGCAGAGGATAAAAATCAAGCTACGCCAAATCATTACATTGCGCCAAACCATCAGGTTGCGCCGACATCTGGTTACGCAGGAGTCAGGTTGCGCAGTCGTCAAGTTGCGAACGACATGTGGCGCACTTCCTCGAGAAGCTGTAACGATATCATCATTTTCTGACAGTGACAGTACAGATCAAGAAAATCTGTTCGAATCCCGCGTAACGCGGCGCTCGAAGATTTTGTCAGCATATAATTAATGCTGACAGCTGGTTTACGCAAGTCATTGTGTGGTACGAGAATTAATAAGCATAGCATATGAGACCTAGTCAAAGACGCCAGTTGTTGAGTTGCGCCCATGCGCAGCGTGGCTAGTTGGCACAACTTGATCAACTTTTTATTTTAAAACAGGGTGACGTGGCGCACAAGCCATCAACTTCACAGAGCGTGCCCACTACACTGTCCACGACCACATATCTCAATCAGACGCTGCAATACGTCCACAGTAGTTGGTGCAACCTCGTGCAAGTTGCTACATTGCGCCATGCGCAACCTGATGAAGCTCGCACAAGATGATCAAACAGTGTTCAGAACAGAGTGACGTAGCGTGCAAGCCACTAACTTTGCTGAACGTGCCCACTAGACTGTCCACGACCACGCACATCTCAATCAAATGATGCCACGCATCCATAATATTTAGTACAACCGTTCGCGCAAGTGAACATGAGACGCGAACCTAAAATACGCACAATCCAGATTAACTGCTAAACAGTTATTTCGAGAACTCTATAAATAGAGTTTCAAATCAGTCTTAAAACATGAAGAACGATCATAATCTCCTGCTAAAGTGCTGTTGTATCCTCCAGAGGCTCGTGTCATCGATATCACATCGTCCAAGGGATAAAGTGATCATCTTCTGATCAGATTCCTATAGTTGTACTTCTCCAGAAAGTAATTATACTCTTATACTCTTTTCTAAGTTTGTAAAAAAGAACCATATATTTTTGTTCTTTACAAACATCAGACATTGCCTTATTCCAAGGAGCCAGATACCCCAGAGCCATATCTATTGCAAACCTCATCCTCATCCCTACGAAGGACAATCCAGAGACTTTTCGGGACTTCCGTCCTATCTGCCTCTGCACCTTCACCAACAAGATCATCTCTAAGGTCATCGCATCTCGCATGACAGAGATCCTCCCTAAAATTATTTCGGAGGAACAAAGTGGCTTCGTCCGGGGCAGAAACATCCAGGATAACATTATGCTAGCTCACGAATTGATCACCTGCCTAAAGTCTCCAGCCAGGGGGTGGTAACTGTCTCTCCCAATTTTCACCATTGAGGGTATTTGGTCATTTTTCAACGTTTTGGAAATTTATATTTTTAATAATGTTTTTATTGGATTTGTTTAGTCGGGTTTAAGTTTTGTCTCGTTCCGACTTGTGTTAGTGACCCTGGTAGCTTAGACTCTAGATGGGACCCAAACTTAAGTTAGACATGGCCCACAAAACCTACCATTTAAGTTAGTGAGTTAGATTAATTACAACTAGTTAGAATGGTTAAGTTAGAGACTCAAACTTAGCCCTTTTGACTCCAAACTTGAACCCAAATTAGACTTGACCTAACGAGATATAGAGGCCTTATTGGGCTTTCACCCAAGGCCTAAAGTACCTTCCATGGCCGACCACATATAGGAGGCATTATGTCTTCTTCTTCCTCATTCATCTTGCCTCTTTTATTCTCCAAGTGTTCTTCCCCAAATTAGAGAGCTCCCCTCTTTGATTTGATCTCCATTCCCTCACATTCCTCCATCCAAACTTCTCTCAATCCTTCCCATACCATCAAGGAAGGGTTCTAGCCAAGAATTTGTGCAAGGTGCAAAGAGAAGTGTCCTTTTGGAAAGATCTTCGTGTCGGAGCCGTGTCCTTAAGAATTTCATTGGAATTCCACTCCCAATAGGTAAAACCTATCCTCTAATTTGATTTCCTTGTATATTAATTAGTTTTGAATCTATAGGATCCACTCCCATGCATGTATCCCCTTTATATTCAAGTTTGAGACCATTTGGAGCCCTCTTGAGGATGTTATAGATGTGTCTTGTGTCCTACTTGATAGATCCCAATATAGGACACCCCATGTATATGTTCATATGCCAATAGATTATTTTAATCTCTAATTTTAGTTTTATATTGTTTAGAGGGTAGATCTAGCATGGTATTGATGTTTGGACCAAGTTTCATATAGGGTGTTTGCTGAGATTCAATATGGTTTAGCCACTATTGAGTTATCTTGCAATATTGGACTGTTTTGTGCATTCAAGAGAGGGTTGATGTAGTTGAGGTAGAGAGTGGTGGTGTTGTTCTTGAGGGTTGAGTGTGTGTGGAGATATGTATACAATTGTGTGTATATATGTGTGTGTGTGTGTACCTTTTCGAGTGTGTGTTGAGAGTTGTTGTGTTTATGTAGAGTAGTTTGAGAGTTTAGATAGATAGTAGATAGATGGTAGATAGATAGATGTGTTTATAGAGTGAGATAAAGAGGTGGTAGAGTGGAGCAATGGGGGGTATTCACTGTAATTTGCAGTAGCAAACAGCAGCTACAGCAGCAGCAAGCTGCTACCAAGGCAGCAGCAGCAGCATTCTTGGACTGCTATCCAAGACAGCAGCAGCAGCAGCCACTTGGGGCTGCTGCAGGGTAGCCCCATGGCCCTATTTGTTTCCCCCATTGACCCCTTGTTAATCCTCTATATAGCCCTCTATATAACCCTCTATATAGCCCTATATGTATGTATGTTTGAGTGATAAATGTTAGTGTATAGTTAGTGTAAATGATAAGGCAAGTTAGTATGAAATATTAGTAAGGTAATGTGTTAAGATAATGTTAGAATGCCAAGGTATTAGATAATTGAGGGTAAGGTATTATATGAGATATGGTATTTGAGTATATAATTATATATAGTATAAAAGTCAGTGTTAGATTATGGGTGTGGTATTAGATTTGAGTGGAGTGGTACCTATGATACCAAGTGGGTATCATAGGTAAATAAGGTTTACCCTATTTGAGGGCAAGGTATTGAGATACCTTCAAGATACCATGTTAGAGTATCAAGATACCAAGATATGGTATCGAGATACGAGGGTAAAGTGTTAGGATACCATCTTGAGGTAGAGGGGTGCCTACAAACTAAGGTAGTGGCTTGGTTGTGGGTTTACCTAGCTAAGGTAAGGGATTACCTATGTTAAGGTATTTACCCTAAACTAAGATATTGGTATTGGAATACCAATTTGACCAAGATACGGGATGTCTTGGTTGGTAAATGTTAGTATAGGATACTTAGACTAGTTTTGACCCCGGTTGACCATAGTTGACTGTTTTGACCCAAAGTAAACCAAAAGTAAATACATGGCCTATAAATGTCCAAAATTTGACCAAAGTTGACCAGTTGACCAAAAGTCAACTGTTAGTCAACGTTAGCCTTGATTGACCTAGAGTTGACCTATAGTTGACCAGAGTTGACCAGTTGACCAAAAGTCAACTGTAAGTAAACCCTTGACCTAGTTTGACCTAGTTTGACTTGGTTTGATTTGCTATGACCTAGTATGACTTAGTATAACCTAGTATGATCTAATATGACTTAGTTTGACTTACTTTGACCTAGATTGACTTAGTTTGACTTGTCTTTACCTTGATTGACCTAGATTGACTTAGTATGACTTGCTTTTACTTCCAAAACACTATATTGATACAACATTCCATCTTTAGATCCTCAAGGCACTGTATTGGACTCAGTTGACATTTTCTATCACATCACAGGCGAGTACATTCTCTGATAACTTTTCTAATTTACGATAACTGTTGTAATTTATGTACTTAGTGTTGATATACTTGTTCTTGTCACATTGGTCACATGGATTGGTATTCATGGATCCCAACATGAGATGTTATTCCTCGTTATCTTGGTATACCTTGTGCAAGCCCCTTGTAGTTCTTGTGTATTATATTTACACCGATTCTTGAGGAGACTTGCTCCCTTCTCGTAGAATCTCGTATCGTAACGTATCTTGTTTGGATCCACTCTACCAGTCAGGGGTGGGGAGTATTAGTATAGATATGTGGTCATTATCCACTTTATTTATTCTTGTAGACCTTGTGAATGCCAATCCTATACTCTACGTATGATTGGCTAGATTATTAGACCTTGTTTAGACCCAAGCCGGCCACATATCGAAGCTAGTACTCACATACTTAGATAGATGATTCTTGATTCTTGTACATGCCAGGATCAGTTTTACTTGTTTTATTCTAGCTCTAGTTTACAACTTACCTTGCCATGATACTTACAAGTACATTTTCATTACTCCTGCATATACTCTCTATTTACAGTCATGTAGCTTTTATCCTATCTTGTGCTCGTTCCATCCTGACTGGATATGTTGACAAAATATTATAGATGACGGTAAAGAGGACTGTTGTACTTACTACGGTCCACATGATGTAGTGGGTATTGACTTGGAGACCCTGGTTCAGCAGGGATTATCCCCGGCTGAGGAGACCTTAGCTATAGCTCAGTTAGAGTAGGTTTTGACTGAACTTTGTCTCCAGCTTGCTACTTATGTTTGTGATATTATTTTAAGATTGTATAACTATATTACTTTGTGACTCTCTTTCTTTCTGTTGAGCTGGATATTGCACTTTGTGATTTATATCTATCTTGATTTCGTGCCATGATTCTTCATACTAGATTGTGATTGATCAGTATTTCATATTACATCCTCACTGCGGAGATGACAGATTATATATACTATTTGTTAGCTAGCAGACCTACAGCATTCTATGCCATTTTTACGGAGTAGGTTGGGCGCTATTACGCACTTGTGCCCATACCCAAGGTACGGGTCCTGACACGTTTTTAGTGGTGGCCAATGCAGGTCAGAAGTCGCAATTAGTGCGATATCGTAGTGGCGCTCGACTTGGAGTACTGTTACGAGCCTGTGGTACATATCTAGGATAGGCTATAGGCTAAGATTACTCAATCACAAAATAGAAAAAACTTCCACTTGCTGATCTTTTTAACTATCCTTTCTGATATTGATTCTTGCATTCTAATTGTCCTCCTTGATATAATCTTTTTTGTGCTATATTGATTTCCTTCTTCAATCTGTCTTCAGGATGGTGCATACAAGATCACAGCATCCTGAGGCTGCAGATATTGATAGGTTCGCTATATCTCGCGGGCTTTATCCAGTCACTTCTGTCGCAGTCGGAGCATCGGTAGCAGCTTTTGGGGGCACTCCTCCACCAGTTCTGAGGACTGTCCCGATGGTTGCTACGACTGTTCCTGCCGCAGTACCAGCTGTTGACATGAGCACTCTTCCTTCTCCTGCACAACGGACTGTTCCGTCAGTTGCAGATGTTCTTCCTCTTCCGCCTCCTCTGCCTACAGACATGGGACAGATGCTTGCTTTCTTCCAGCAGATTTTGGAGACTCAGAGAGCCCAGTCTGAGGCACAACAGAGGCAGACCGACGCGATGTGTCAGGGTATGGAGTATGCCCACCAGTTGGCCTTAGCAGTCGTGGAGCAGAGGGCTCCACATCAGGGGGCGCATCCGAGGCCGGGCGACATTCAGGACTTCAAGAAGTTGGGGCCTCGTAATTTTAGCAGGACTGAGGGCGTGGTTTATGCTAACGACTGGCTTGAGGACATCGAGCGGCTGATGAGGGCCTCCCGACTTGCAGACGACCTGAAGGTCGAGGCAGTGGGTTTACAGTTGTTGGACATCGCTCGCACCTGGTTCAGGAAGGAACCAACCCTTGCTTGGGAGGGCCATACCTGGGCCGAGTTCAAGATTCTCTTCAAAAAGAAGTTCTTCTCTCCTACCGACAATATTGACTTGGTGAGGCAGTTTCAGAATCTATAGCAGGGCAGCTTGTCTGTTGAGGAATACGCCGCAGAGTTTGGTCGTCTTAGCTGATATGCGGAGTATATGGTTCGCGACTCGAAGATCAGGGTGAGCCATTTCAGAGAGGGATTGATCTGGGAAATTAAGATCCTTATCCCCTCTTTTTATGCGACTTACACCGAGATCTATGCGAAGGCCCGCAAGGTAGAGCAGGAGTGGGACTTGATGCCCAAGAGGGATCGCAATCTTTTCTCGGGGGCTACTAGCAGCGCGGGGGCTGCTAAACGCCCTCAGCTTCAGCATCGTTCTTTTCAGCATCACCAGCCGCAGGTTCAGGCCAGAGCACCAGTTCAGCTGGTGCTGCACCACCAATAGAGGCGGGTACAAAATTGTGCTTCATGCAACTTCTGTAAGAAGCCTGGCAATATCTGGGTGGTATGCCAAAAGAGGCTGGGTATGTGCCTCTATTGCGGTGACGCCGGACAACAGTTGAGAGATTGTCCTGTGAACCCTCGTAGGGTGGCCCGTGGAGCGGTAGCAGCTCAGGGGGCACCGGCGAGGGCACCTGCAGCACAGCAGAGGGGTCTACTTCCGACTCAGTAGCAGCGGCTTGCCCAGCACCACCAGCAGCGGGGTGTTCAGGGCAGATCAATTGCTCTAGCAGCCGAGGGGACTGATCCGGTGGCAGATATTGTGGCAGGTTCTGTTCTACTCGATAACTTTCCTGCATTAGCTTTATTTGATTCTGGTGCTACACACAGTTTTGTGTTTGTTTCTTTTGCTCTTAGACACAATATTATTACTGAGTATCTGGATAGGACATGCAAGATTATGACCAGGAGAGGTATTATCCTGGTTAATAATATTTACAAGGGGTGGAGTGTTACACTGGGAAGCCAAAAATTGAGTGCATGCTTGCTCGTAATGCCACTTCCAAGCTACGATGTGGTATGGATTAGTTGAGCAGGCACCATAGTAGTATAGATTGTAGAGGAGGCATAGTTTTGTTTAGACCGCTATGAGAGCCAGAGTTCGAGTTTGCTAGAGGAGCAAAAGAATCGGGAGATGGATATTGTAGAGCCTTATTGGCAGGGCAGGAATTGCTACATCCATTTATAGCAGACTTCTTGGATATTTTTCCCGAGGAGTTGCCTGGGATGCCGCCAGACAGAAATGTTGAGTTCTCTATAGACTTGGTGCCAGGCGCTGAGCCTATTTCACAGCACATCTATAGAGTCAATAATAGCGAGTTGGCAGAGCTGAAGAGGCAAGTCGACGAGCTGCAGGACAAGGGCTTTATCAGATCCAGTTCTTCACCTTGGGGCACGCCAGTTCTGTTTGTACTGAAGAAGGATGGTACGGTACGCATGTGTATCGATTACAGAGCGCTTAACAACCTCACTATCAAGAACAAGTATCCTTTGCAGAGGATTGACGACTTGTTTGACCAGTACTGAGTGACATAAAAGTATTTTTGAAGATCGACTTGCATTCCGGGTATCATCAGGTGAAGGTGAAGCGGGATGACGTTCCGAAGACAGCTTTTCGGACTCGGTACGGCCAGTACGAGTTCACCATCATGCCATTTGGTTTGACCAACACCCCAGCAGTGTTCATGAACTTGATGAATAAGGTATTCTATCAATACCTTGACAAGTTTGTGGTGGTCTTCATAGATGAAATCTTGGTATACTCGAAGATGCCTGAGGAGCACGAGGACCATCTGTGGATGGTGCTGGAGACTCTGAGGAAGGAGCAGCTGTATGGAAAGCTGTTGAAGTACGAGTTCTTCTTGGACCGAGTGGAGTTTTTAGGCTATATTGTATCTGGTGATGGGATTTATGTGGATCAGAAGAAGATTGCAGCGGTGGAGTCTTGGTCTACACCCAGTTCAGTTGCCAAGATTCGAAGCTTTATGGGTTTGGCAGGATACTATCGGAAGTTCGTGCAGGACTTCTCTCGAATTGCAAAGCCGATGACTAGACTCACCAGGAATGACGTGAAGTTCGTCTAGACTGATGAGTGTCAGGCTGCTTTCCAGGAGCTAAAGAAGAGGTTGACGTCGGCTCCTATTCTGACGTTGCCATCTGGGTCTGGAGGATTTACGATCTACAGTGATGCTTCGGAGAAAGATTTGGGATGCGTTCTTCAGCAGCATGGAAAGGTAATTGCTTATACATCTAGGCAGTTACGCCCGCATGAGAAGAACTACCCAACCCATGATTTGGAGTTGGCAGGAGTCATTTTGCCTTGAAGCTGTGGAAACATTATCTGTACGGAGAGCGTGTGGAGATTTTCACTGACCATAAGAACTTGAAGTATGTGTTTACACAGAAAGAGCTGAACATGAGACAGAGGCGATGGTTAGAATTGATAAAGGATTTTGATATATCCTTACAGTACCATCCAGGAAAGGCCAACGTAGTTGCGGATGTTTTGAGCAGGTATCCGGTGGCCATGTGTTTGACGATGGATCGTCACCTTCTGGCAGATTTGGAGAGCTTGGGCATAGAGGTGATAGTTCCTGGGTTTGAGGAGCAGATGTGGGGACTTCAGGTGCAATTAGAGCTGATGGACAGAATCAGAGCGACACAGTTTGAGGATGAGGCTCTGAGGGTCATGAGGGAGTAGGTTCAGACAGAATTGTTGGATGATTTCTCTGTCACGGAAGATGGATCGTTGAGGCATGGTACCAGATTGTGCGTACCGAATGGAGGACTCTGAGGCGCATCATTCTCAGTACTTTATGTATCCTGGTGCCAACAAGATGTACAGAGACTTGAGACTGCATCTTTGGTGGTATAGCATGAAACGCGGGGTGGCTCAGTTCATTTCTAGATGATTGGCGTGTCAGCAGGTGAAAGTCGAGAGACAGAGGCCAGGTGGTCTGCTCCAGCCACTACCCATTCCGGAGTAGAAATGGAAGCATATCACTATGGCCTTTGTGTCTGGACTTTTGCGTTCTCCAGGAAGGAAAGATGCGATTTGGGTCATTGTTGATCGATTGACCAAATCAGCCCACTTTTTGCCTTTCAAAGTGGGTTTGTCTATGGAGAAGCTGGCGAAGATGTACGTACGACAGATAGTTCGATTGTACGGGATTCCAGTCAGCATAGTCTCGGATCGGAATAACAGATTCACTTCCCACTTCTGGAGGAGTTTGCAGTTTAGCTTGGACACATCGCTCAAGTTCAGTACCGCATACCACCCCAGACAGACGGGCAGTCGGAGGGGACGATTCAGACTCTCGAGGATATACTCCGTAACTGTATTTTAGACTTTGGAGAATCTTGGGAGGACCACCTTCGCTTGGTAGAGTTTGCATACAACAACAGCTACCAAGCCAGTATAGAGATGTCACCTTTTGAGGTCCTATACGGACAGAGGTGTCGTACTCCCTTGTCTTGGGATGATGTCAGTGAGAGAGCTTTGCTTGGCCCTGAGATGGTCGTAGATGCAGCAAAAAAGGTTAAATTTATCAGAGATATATTTCGGGTGGCGCAGGTGTCACTACCACATTTCTAGTATGAGGGTATTTTGGTCATTTTTGAATTTTTGGGATTTATTTGGAATTATTGTGAATTATTGAGATTTATTAGAATTTATGTGATTTTTAGTATAATTTATTTGAGTGATATTCTAGACTTTGACTAGTGTTGACTTTGGAGCCTACCCTAGAAGCTAACCCTAGTTATAGTGACTTAATTAGGTCATGTGACCCTAACCTAACATTAAGTTAATTCCTAATAGGCCATTTAGAATTTAAGTTAGAATAGAGAGGCTTTTAGTCATAAGCCATGACTTATGGTTTTGAAACCATTAATTAGCAACTTAGCCCATAGAAGCCCAAAGCCCAACACCATATAAACATAACCCTAACCCTAGCTTGGCCGGCCAGTCAACCTAGGGATTTCCCCTATAAGAGTCTCTTCCATTAGGTTAGCCTCCTTTAGAAAGTTTACATTTGGAAAAGGAGGTAAATCCCCAACTTCAATAATTCCTAGAAAATCCATTTTAATTCCTTTTCCATCCAAACTAATTGCAATAGGTTCTAATTTAGGTATTATTGCTGTATGTGTAATTTATTTTCAGTTTGTTAACAATTTGGTAAAGTTTGGCCATCAAGAGGAACACCCCTCTTTGGAGCTTTTTGAGGAAATTGACACCTATAGGTAATTCCTTCAAAACTTATTGAAATTGCTGTTATTATTGTATATTAGCCTAGATCTAGGTGTCCCCTAGCTAACCCTAGATTTCTGTAGGATATTGTGTCCAATTCGTGTCCTATTTGGACACGTATCAGTCCCTATACCTAGGTGTTCTAGGAAATGCCCAAAAGGGGATTTCGATCTGATTTTAGGAAAACTTTTGAATAGGAATTTAGGTTTTGTGGTTGCTTATCGAAATCTGGTTGATTGAACTTAATTTAGTGTCGTTTCGTTGTAGGTCCTAAAAATCAAGTTGCACCCATCAACAAAATCATGAAAATCAAGAAATACAACTTTCAAATGAACTGCGCAGACATCAGATTGCGTACACCAGACTACGCACACTTTGGACTGTACAGGCTGACGTGGCAATGTCATCATTATCTGACAAAATCAAATCTTTCTGACAGCTGACAGCACAAAGAATGAGGAGACTGTTCGTTTATTGCACCGTACAGCGCTCGAGGGTAGTTGGACAGCTGTACATGCAGCGCAATCCAGTGCCTGTGTAATCCAGTGCCTGTGCAATCAATTTCAGTGCAATCCGAAGTCAGCACAATTCAGGTGGCGTACTTCATCATGATAATTGACAAAAGTACACGTGGCATTCATGCCATCAATTTTTCACTACGTGGCAACCGTCTATGCACGATCATGCGCATTTCAATCAAATGATACCATGTGTCCAAGACAGGCGGCCTACGACCAGACAACTACCTGCACAGTCTGATGCTGCGCAATCCAGTTCCTGCGCAATCCAACTTGCGCCATCCAGAATAACTAAAAATTAGTGATTTCCAGAACTCTATAAATAGAGTTTCAAGTCTTCATTCAAGGGGATCAGACAAAAAGTTCAGAAATATCTGAGAGTTCAGGAGTTCTTGCCCAAGTGCTGCTGTATTCTTTCGAGACTTTTGCCTTCAACTTCAACTTCAGAGGCTACCGTCTTCAAAGTTCACATCGTACAAGGGATAAAGTAATCGTCTTCTAGATTGGATTCCTACTGTTGTACTTTCCCAGAATTTTTGTAATCTTTACAAAGTTTGTATCAATAAAGTTTCATACTTTTGTTTTTGCAAACAAAATGGCGAATCTGCTGGGGACGACTTTCTCCTCCGACGAGGAAGTGACAACTCAATACGACGTAGCGTCTATCGGGAAGACGCAGAAGGCGCTGGTGGTGAAGGTCAACCAGACAGCCTATGAAGCCATGATCAATTCCAAAACTACTTCTCGCACTGCAACCACTTCTGCCACGAGCAAAGTGCGCCCAGTATGGGTCTCCAAGACTGCTGTGCAGTCTGCCAAGAAGCCTGCTGTGCAATCTGCTATTTTAGCTCATGCGCAATTTGCTTTTTCCAGTGCAGAAGAGACTTCGTATGCTGCCCTATCAAGGGGCAAGACTCCTCTGCCTCTGGCGCAGTTGGCTGCCCATCTTCCTGCGTAAACCAATAATCCAGCAACTATAGTGCACCCCAAACACTCTGTGGCCAGAACTCCTGATGCGCAAACTACAGTGTCTGTGGCCAGAACCAGAAAGTTCTCTATCAAAGACTCTCCTGCGCAACCTGCCAGTGCGCCATCAATTCATGCACAAACTGTGCATGTGCAATCCAAGAAAGACAGCCCTTTGGCTAATCTTTCTTCTTTTCACAACCAGGGGAAGAGTGCTGCTCATCTCCAACACCCTGCTGCTCCAGCACAATCTATTGGGGGTAGTCTTTTGGCTATTCCTCTTCCTCTCCAGAATAAAGGAAAAGGCCCTTTGGTCTTTTCTCAAACTTCCTCGTCTCTTGACTTGGAAGACAACAAAGGAAAACGCTCTTTAGCTAACCCTTCTTTACAAAACAAAGGAAAAGGTCCTTTGGTCTTCTCTCAGTCTTCTTCGGTCTTTACCGTAGAAGATCACACTGAACGTGCTTCGGCATCAGTTAGTACAAAAACTCTTTCAAACAAGGAATCTTCTCTCCATGTTAAAAGAACTTGTACTGATCAAAGAGGTATTCTGCCTACTCCGGTAGCAGAGTTCCAAGATCTTCCAACCCTCAAAATCTTCCGTTCAAGACAGGAAAAATTGCTGGTGTCTCAAACAGAAACCCCTGGAGGTGAGTTTGCTGATCTAAGAACTTATCTCAACAGGCCAACTTCGGTAAAATGCAAACAGCCAATGCCGAAGACTAAACATCATCAGAAACAAATTTCCAGGATCAAGAATCCGGACACCTATGCCAATGAAATGAGCACTTCCCTGTACACTCAAGGGACAAAACATTTGAAGAACCGGAACCATGTTTCGAATGTTATCAAAGAACACATCCCTCGCTCTTTTGCTCGTCCTGTTGCTGTTCCTGATCTTCGAGAACACCTCCATTAAAGGCGGGACAACACTTCAACACTTCCAATTCAACCAAGTGATCATCATTATTGTAATCACAAGGTTGTTATCAAGTGTTGTTGTCAAATAACTAGACGATCTGTCTTCGATTGTCTGAATTTTTCTAACTCTGAACCCATGTCGGAAGATGAAGATGAAGTTCTGTACGCTTTCGTCAACATGACTTCCAGAGACACTGGAGGTAGGAAGTGCTCTAAGCACGGGAAGCCTCGCAAGCCAAGCCAACGGTATTTGGATTTACTCCAAGAATCCTCTGAAGGAGTATTCCAACATACTAGATCCCGAAGCCGAGACACAATCGGTCAAAGGAATCTTCAAGATCCTTTTGAACGTCTTCTTCCTTCTCATTCAGGAGATGATTCTTTCTCCGATTATGATGCATACAGCGAAAGCTCAGAACAAACAGTATCCTCCACTGTACCCAGAGAAGTGACAGCTTATGTTGTCAATGAAAATCCCGATGCTTCCAGTTCAGCTAGTCAAGAACAAAGAATAGCTGCAATAGAAGATAAGTTGAAGACCATGGCTGAAATGGTCGCAAGTATGCATTCCATCATTGTGGCTCAGCACACAGTGCCATCGACCGTACCACCTATAAACCCTGAAATCATAGCATCGTCGGTGCCTGTTAATGCAAGTTTGGGGGTAGCATCTCTTCCAGTACCTCCTGTACAAGTCTAACCTACACCCAGTCAGTCAGGTGCTGGGGGTAGTGCTTATCATGCTGTTCTTCCTCCTAATACTGTAGTTCAGCCTGCTCCTTCTACATCAGTGGAAGATGCCAATAAAGCTGTGAAGCTCCTACGAACTCAGTTCGAAGCTTTCAAGGAGAAGGACAACTTGCAAAGATTGGGGATCAAGCAACCTTACCCAGTTGAATGGAAGGAAGTCCCGTTTCCTCCGAAGTACAAGATCCCAACTATCTCGTTGTTTGATGGTAGTACATCTCCTAGTCATTCATTAACCACTTTGAGGTTATGACTGTTCAACTTCAACCAAATGACGCTCTTCTTTCCAGAGTATTTGTCGGCTGTTTAGCTGGCGTAGCATACGATTGGTATAGAAGTTTGCCCGATGGTTGTATCACCTCCTTCTCTAGCTTAAAGCAAATTTTTTTGGAATAATTTTACGAGGGGATCAATGACATGACTATGTCAGCCCTCAATAAAATCAAACAAAGACACAATGAAACTGCTGAGAGTTTCATTGAAAGGTTCCGTCGGAATGTTTTGAAAATGCCTCCGGAAACTCCGGCTGCTGTCACCATAGACACCTGCAAGGAAAATCTATTGCCCATCATCAGCATGAGGACGAGGTCTACTCAATTCCAAGACTGGCCATCTTTCATTGTCAACGCTAAAGCAGCTGAAGTTAGCGCCGACAAATTCAAGCAGCTAGGGGTACAAATGTCTAACCCCGACCGGGATGAACATCAAACATCAGGTAGTGGCAATCGCCAGAACAACCGCAAACCAAAAAAAACTTTGAACATCAATTTGAACAAGAACAAAGAATCTCCCGCGGTAAACGTAGCTCCTCCTATGTCCACTTCTACTCCTTCAGCACCTCCACCGAGAGAACCTCGTCCTAAAATAGAGTATTCTTTTGACAAGAATGACACAACGAGCATCTTTGATTGCTTAATTAAAAGCAATAAAATCCAACTTCCTGTAATGCCTGTGGTTCGTATTACGTATTCTTGGAATACGTGTACGTATTTTATTTTGTATTGCATGATTTCCTTCTTGGCTTGGTTTATTTCTGGTTCGGGTTGGTTGGTTCGGCTTGGCTTGGTTTTGCTTGGGTTCATGATGAACCCTTGGATGAACCCCCTACCTACCACCACCTTTGATATTTATTGCCATTTCTTCTTTCTCTCTCTTTATTACTCATCTTCTTCTTCCTCATTTACTTCTTACCTACCAGAGAGAGAAGAGAGAGGTCTAGGCAAGTGCAACTTGCTTCATGGAAGAACTCTAATTTTATTGCTTCATTCTCTTCCTTACAGCATTTTGACTAGCTTTAGAACTTGGCATTTTTACTTTCCATGGCTAGATTCTTGTAGATCTATATTTACTTTATTTTCGGATTCTTGGGTTTTGATCTACTTAATCTTGTTATTTCTGTGTTTTGATGGTTCCATGTTGTAGAGAATTTCGTTCTACCCCATTTTGACCTATGGAAGTTCGGATTTGGGCTCCGGATGATAGAGTTATGCAGCTTAGAAGCCATGGCTTATGGTGTACTTCTTCTCGGAAATTTAGAGAAGAAGCACAGTTCCGAGCCGCATGATAGCACTTGACCGCATGAATATTCATGCGGCAAGTCAGCTTCGAAATCGCATGCACTATCAACTGGACTTGACCGCATGACAAGTTCATGCGGCAAGTATTTAGTTCGGCCGCATGAGGCTCTTGTACTTCTAGCTGCATGGGGCCCTTCTTTCCGAACCGCATATGCACCTTTGCTCCCAGCCGCATAGGCATTGCTCCCCGCTACCGCATGGGACTTCGCCCATCCGAGCCGTATGAACTCCAATACTCGCGAGCCGCATAGACCGCAGTCTCCCGCTGCCGTATGAGGACCCGAGTCCTCTCAGCCGCATGACTGACTGATCCCGAGACGCATAGACCCTGATTCCCTTCAGCCGCATAAGACCCCTCCATAATCTCCTGCAGCCGCATGCGCCGCACGCCCATACTGCCTTGAGACCGACCTTTCCGAGCCGTATGAACTCGGATTTTGGGCCGCATGAACCCATATCCATTCAGCCGCATGGGCTATTCTCTTCCAGCCGCATGTGATCATTCCTGGCCGTATTTGCCTTAGCCGCATGGCTCTTCTATAGCCCTGAATATTGATATTTTATTAGATATTTTACGTCCATTTTATATCCTTACGCCTTTTGTCGTGAACTTGATAATCATGGATTTGTTTAATATGTTTGGAAATGATACCTGACATGACCTGATAGTGACCCGTAGTGGTGCACCCTTGACAAGAAAACCTGACATGACCTGATAGTGGCCCGCCGTGGCGTACTCCTGACAAGTACACTTGACATGATAACCTGACATGATATATCTTGAGAAGCTGTTGCGACGGCTACCTGACATGACATGACCTGTATAAATTACATGGACACCGTGGGCGATTATGCTTGTACAAATAAACCAGTCCTGTCTTGCATCATGTCTAGGGAGGGACTCCTGAGTACCACGGTCAGGAGTACCTATTGAAATGAACTAAGGACTAATAACTAGATTAATACATTAGTCATGAAGAGATTTCCCCAGCTACAGGCAATCCCGTTACCTGGGCGCGCCTGGGATCTGTAGCCTGCCGTCGAGTAGGGCACATTTCCAGCACACTGTCATGTGTTGCACCTTTCAAGCTACTTAAGGGTACATGCGTTTCCTGGACGGTGTACCCACCTAAATTCAACCCCTAATTTTGACCTGGGTAACCTGGATGGACTGCAGGGCTTGTGGCTGTAGAAGATTCTTACTGCATCTTGTTAGTAATTAGGCTTGTGACAACCCTAGTTAGTTAAAGTATCAAGCCGTAGTTCTTGCTTGGCCGTGAAGTGATTGGATGGAGTCTAACCTGTCTAGCCTTGTCCTGATCCTGTTCCAAACTACTGCATGACCAGAATGCTTGTATTTATTTTACCGATAAATGGTGAGAATTCCAAGTTCTGTTCAGACGAAGGGTTACAACCCCGGTCCTTGTTTGGTTTACGGGTTGTAACCTGGTTATCTGAATAGTTCCATGGTTATCTCGTCGTATATCATCCTGATGTATTTTCTTTATTTTTAGTTCTTACTTTTATTTATACTCTTGTGTTGATTGCTGGTTTTAGTTCCTAAGTGAAGCTTCCTTTGTGGCACTTGCTCTTTCTGGGGTCTGACCCAGCTGGTTTTGTATGGCCAGATTTCGGAGCAGCTCCAGAGGATCTACCGACCTTCCAGCCAGATGGTGGCCACTAGACGGAACCCTGGCAACGAGTGGGTTTATTTTTGATCTCCCACTTTATTGTAAAAATATTCTTTTGAGGCGTTTAGCCGACGAGCACCTGTTTAGCTCGATTGCACTTTACTTACTGTCTGCCTACGGGCTGTAACATGATTGACAGATCCTAGGGTTGATCATGTATGACTAAACTCTTGCTAGTCCTCACTTTTTGTAACGACTAGCTTCATGATCAGCAGAATATGTAATATTTGGGACGCCTTATTATTGTATATTTAATGATCATACATCTTGTAACATTTACTTGCTTGTGATTGAGACACTAGGCTTGTTCATGACCATAGGAGACTGTTGGCTTGTAGTAAACTCTCATGTATCTAGACAGCCGTGACCGTATAGCGAGATGGAATCCATTTCAATATACGTAGCTGGCTATGTCTGTCCCCCGCTCTCCAGTATTCTGGTTCCGGGGCGTGACACTTCCAGATCCAAAGAAGCCCGATGAAGTCGGTAAGACTGATCATCCTAAGTACTGTGTCTATCACAGGTTCATCGGACATCCCACTCGAGCATGTTATATGCTCAAAGGCAAAATTCAGGAGCTGGTCAACGCTGGTGTCGTCACTCTGCAACAAGACGAGAAGACTGTTACTGCAAACATGGTCTCAGTTCAATTCGGTGACTTTCCGCCACAGATGGTACAGCACGGTGTCATTCCTATCCCCAAAGCTACTTTCGAGATCGAGAATCTCCCTCCTCCACGAAGTGAAGGTCTCGTCCCTTTATCTCTTGACAATGGCGAGATAATGTGGATTCATCCGGATCTTGCTTCAGAGTTCGAACTTCCCTCTTTCTCCAAGAAGAAAGACCGCTCCAAAGGCAAGACAAAGATTTATAATATGGTGTCTTTTGACCCCATAGTTGATGAAGAAATCCTGCTCGGCACCAGATCAGGGAAAGCTTATCTAAAGGAGTACCCTGAAGCCCAAGAGAATCCTGCTTCTTCCTCTGAGCCTGCTCCAGTGCAGCCTACTTCTACTGAGGATATTCTTACTGCATCCTCACCGGTTGTGATACCTATTCCTCCCAAACCGACGGTCGCTGACAAAGGCAAATAGAAAGTCCGCTTCGACAAACCTTTGAAGAAGACATCTCCTTCTGGACTTGAAAAGCCTTACAACTTTGATATTTTGGCTCAGTTAGCCAATACACCAGCCAGGCTGTCAATCTTTGAGCTCTTACGCCTCTCTAAAGAGACTCGGGAAACTCTGAGCGAAGCTCTTATGCAAGCTGAAACTTGCTTAGCTCTTCTGAAGAAGCCAAAAGCAGAGCCAGTTTCTTACCTCCATTGTCATAGCGTGTTGGAGTTAATTCCAAACATAACTTTTACACAAGACGACATGTTGATGAAAGATAACAGGTACGACCGTCCTCTCTACTATACAGGATATGTCGATTCAATGAAAGTCGATCGTATTCTGATAGATCCAGGGTCTGCTCTCAGCATTATGTCGAAGACAATGTTGGATGCGCTGAAAATCCCAGTGCATAGTCTCTCCAGTACAATTACCACCATCCTTGGGTTCAATCAGGGAAGGAGTGAACCTCTGGGCAAGATTCGCCTAAAACTTCAAATAGGCAATCTTCGTACAAAGGTTACCTTCTACATCATTGACAATCATGGTTGTTCCTACAATGCTTTGCTGGGAAGACCATTTCTGCATGAACATAACATTGTCCCTTCGACTCTTCATCAATGTTTTAAATATGTGGATGACAATGGAGAGGTACAGAAGGAGGTTGCTGATCTCTATCCTTTCAAAGGCGTCAAAGCATACTGTAATGATGCCCGTATGTACAAGGATGAATTCATGAAGGTTGTTCTGTCTTTGGATACTGAAGAAGAGCAAGAAACAGTGCCCAAAGACACCCTTATCATTCCTGTCAAAGGGCGTGTTTCTCGTCCTCAATCCTCCAAGCCACTGGCTATTCACTTGTCAGTCCAAAAGCAATCAATTGATGATCAAGATCAATGGGAGCTCACCTCTTCTGAGCTGCTTGTTATTGACTTACGTCGTAACAAGGACAAAAAGCATCTCACTTCTTCTGAGCCACTTGTTATAGATCTATCTCATAACAAGGAGAAAAGGGAGCTCACCTCCTCTGAACCGTTTGTTATCGACCTCCGTCGTAACAAAGCTAATCCTCCTCCACGTTCTTCTTCTCCCCCTCTTGTAAACAATCTGACTAAGCCTGCTAAGGCTAAAAGTCCTGCTGTAAAAACAAATGTACAAATCAATGAAAAAGCATCTACTTTCCAGTATACTGATGTCATTTATCATGCTAAATGCTATTTGGATATGTTAGATAGCTATCAGTCATTTACAATGGGAGTTGTACAGTCTCTTCAAACGGAAGTCTCATTTGAACACCCAAAAGATTCATATCGTATTGTTTCCACTCGTAAGAAAGGCGAGAGTCCAATACTTTTTTAGTAAAGGACCGGAACAACAATTCAGCTATACGGATGATAGCAAAATTAACGACACGGGGAATCTTCAACTCCGTCGTTACAGTCAACAATCAAAAGACATCATCCGACAGATAGGTTACGATTTCAAGAGCGGCCTCAACTACGGTAAAGGTAGAAAAACTCCTCTCCGTACGGCTGTTCCAAAAGGAAAGTCAGAGATGTACTACAGTAGGACCAAAAGAGGTCTCGGATATGCTTTTCCTTCGATGTTATCCCCAGCAGGCTCTGAATCCGATAGTGAGGAGCGTTCTAACTCTTTTGATTCCAGATCGTGGGATTCTGACACCAGCATTGGTCAAGTTCATCGATTGACTGTATCTTCTAACATGGTCTCCGTCGAACTTCCAGAAGGATATGACAAGGATATTGAAGAAAGTTCTGAAACAGATCCTTGGGCTCAACGAATGGATACCCAATGGGAACTCCGATTCAAACAAAGAGAACCTCCTACCGAAGATCAATTGGTTCAAATTGATGTAGGAGAGAGCGGATCACCTCGTCCAATATTTATTAGCAAGAACCTTCCAGAAGAGGATAAACAAGAATTAATTCTTCTGATTAAAGAATACATTGATGTCTTTGCTTGGAGCTATGAAGACATGCCAGGTCTAGATCCTAAAGTTGCTACTCACAAATTGAACATTCTACCGAATGCAAAATCGGTCAAACAAAAACGACGGCATTTCAAGCCAGAAATGACGGACGTAATTGACGATGAAGTCAAGAAGCTCATCGCTTGTGGCTTTATTCGAGAAGAGCAGCATCCTGATTGGGTAGCTAATGTTGTCCCAGTTCTAAAGAAAACCGGCAAAGTTCGAGTCTGCATCGACTTCCGGGATCTTAATGAAGCATGTCCAAAAGATGAATTTCCTCTCCCTATCACGGACGTCATGATTGACAACACCTGTAGATTTGAAAGAATATCTTTTATGGACGGATTCTCCGGATACAATCAGATTCGGATGAATCCTGAAGATGAAAAGCATACTTCTTTCCGCACTCCTCGTGGAGTCTACTGCTATACTGTGATGCCGTTTGGTCTCAAGAATGCTGGTGCAACATACCAACGAGCAATGAGTACCATCTTTCGAGATCATCTGCGCAAGACTGTCGAATGCTACGTCGATGATATTACTGTCAAAAGTCGTCTAAAGGAAGATCAAATCCAAGACTTGAGAACTATCTTCAATCTCATGCGCCAACATCAACTCAAAATGAATCCCACCAAGTCATTCTTGGGTGTCTCTAGTGGTAAATTTCTTGGCTTCGTCATTACCTCTAAGGGTATACACGTGGATCCCGAGAAGATCAAAGCCATTCAAGAGATGCGTCCTCCACGCAACCTAAAAGAGCTACGAGGATTCCAAGGTCAACTTGCGTACATCAGGAGATTTATTTCGAATCTGTCTGGATGCTGCAGACCATTCACTCAACTCATGAAGAAGGGTGTTTCTTTCGTTAGGACTGAAGAATGTCAACGAACATTCGAAGATATCAAGCGGTATCTCATGAATCCACTGGTCTTGCTGCCACCAATCTCTGGCATACCATTCTTAATGTATGTCCGTGCTATGGACCATTCATTGGGTGCTTTACTTGCCCAAAAGAATAAAGAAGGCCACGAACAGGCTATCTACTACCTCAGTCGTACTATGATTGGTACTGAATATCGTTATAGTCCGGTCGAAAAAGAATGCCTAGCTCTCATGTTTGCTGTTCAAAAGACTCGGCATTACATCATTGGCCAAACTATTCATGTCATATCCCGAGTTAATCCTCTTCGGGTACTGATGAAGAAGCCTAGCACACTCAATTCTCGGCTGGCTACATGGGCCATTCTGCTAGCCCAATATGACATGGTATATGTTCCTCAAAAGTCTGTCAAAGGTCAAGCACTGGCAGATTTCTTAGCGGCTCATCCTGTGCCAGAAATATCTAAACTCTATGATGAAATTCCAGACGAGACTTTGAAATCAAATATGGTCTCCGAAGAATTTTCTACTTGGCGTCTATTCTTTGACGGAGCATCCAGAATCGGACCCAATGGTGCCATTGTCGCAAGAGTTGGAGTTGTCCTTGTTTCTCCGGACGGGTCAACTATCCAAAGAGCATACTCCCTAGATAAACCTTGCTCCAACAATGTGGCAGAATACAATGTTATACTCATTGGCCTCCAGCTAGCCAAACAACTTGACGTCGAGTATCTTGAAGTCTATGGCGATTCCAAATTGGTTGTTAATCAGGTTAGACGATCCTATGAAGTTCGCCATCAAGATCTAGTGCCTTACTTTGAAGCGGCAATCAACATAGCTACATCATTCAAAGCCTTCTTTATTGAATATGTACGCCAAGCTTGCAATACTGAGGCAGATGCTTTGGCCAATCTTGCAGCAGTCCTAGCCATCCCTATCAGAAGACAACAGGTGGTGGTCATCTCTAATCGAGAATTATTCTGTATCAAAAACAATCGTAATATTGAGTTCAGTAATCTTACTGAAGTTAATGTTATCAGTGAAGATTGGAGAACTCCTTTCATCGACTTCGTAGTTCATGACATAATCCCTGAAGATCCCAAAGAAGCTACGAGTATTCGTCGAAGGTCTCTATGATTTTATTACAATCAAACCACTAAGACTCTTTATCGGCAAACTTATGATGGCCTACTCTTGCGCTGTCTAGCTAGTAATAAAGCAAAACAAGTACTGCGTGAAGCTCACAACGGTGTCTACGGAGCACATCAACCCGGTCCTAAGCTACAGGATCGCATCCGACGTATGGGTTATTACTGGCCCTCTATGGTATCTGATGCCATCAATTATGCAAGGAAACGTCGAGCTTGTCAAATCTATGCAGATTATATTCATCAACCTTCAGAATTTCTGCATCCGACGGCTGCTTCGTGGCCTTTTGAAGCTTGGGGTATGGACATCATCGGCCCCATCAATCCTCCTTCTTCTAGAGGACATCGGTTCATACTGGCAATAATCGATTACTTCTCCAAATAGGCTGAAGCTATACCTTTGGCTGAAGTCAAGACTAGCAGCATCATCAACTTTGTCAAACACCATGTCATCTATCGATTTGGTGTACCTCGACGAATTATCCATGGCAACGGACCATAATTCATCAGCCAGAAATTTACAAGATTCTGCGATGATCATCGGATTGACAATGTTGCCTCGACAGC
Source organism: Iris pallida (assembly GCA_029216955.1). NCBI lineage: Eukaryota > Viridiplantae > Streptophyta > Magnoliopsida > Asparagales > Iridaceae > Iris > Iris pallida. The sequence continues at coordinate 24,163 of JANAVB010005856.1, forward strand.
CTACAATCCTGCCGCTAATGGCTTAGCTGAAGCCTTCAACAAAACCATTATCAAGCTCCTCAAAAAGTTTGTATCTACTAAAAAACGAAACTGGAGTGAAAAGCTTGGTGAATGTCTTTGGGCTTATCGAACTACGGTCCGCAATCCCACAGGCTTTACACCTTTCTCTTTGGTGTTTGGTTGTGAAGCAGTTCTTCCTCTGGAACTTCAAATTCTTTCTTTAAGGGTTGCCATTGCTAATGAACTCACTACAGAGAATAATGATCTTCTCCGACTCCAAGAATTAGAAGTGCTCGATGAAAAGAGGCTATTGGCTCAACAGCATATTGAGTTATATCAAGCCCGTATATCGAAGACTTTCAACCGCAAAGTTAAAGTCAGAGCCTTTCAACAAGGAGAACTTGTTCTAACAGTAAGACGTCCCATGACTATGACTCACTCGAGCAAAGGCAAGTTCGATGCAAAGTGGGAAGGTCCATATGTTGTAAGCAAAGTCTTTTCAAATGGAGCCTATCAACTTTCAGAGTTAGACGGTCGAGTTGCAATGATGCCTATCAATGGCAAATTCCTTAAGAAATACTATGTATAAGTGTAACAGAGATTTTATGTAAATAAGATCAGACAGTTCATAAATAAAGTTTGATTTTTATTTCATCATAAATGATGTTACATGATATCAAGGAAGGTCACTATCGTCCTTCTCAACATTGGGACGCGGACCACTGCCATCCTTATCAAAGACATAATCAGCAAAAGAGTCGAGGACATCCTTGCTAGAGCCTACTAGGAATTTGCAAGCAGCCAGCCTCATGGTCTCCTCCTCTTCGGTCTTTCCTGGTTCAAGCAGAAAGTCTAAGATATCCCGCGGTGGTTTGGATACAGATGAACCTTCGTTTGCCTCTGTCTGCTTTGGCTGGACTGGTTCGGCAAGACGTTCTTCAATGCCCGCTTCAACCTTTTGGGTGACTTCAGCCTTCTTGGATGCATCTTCGGACGACATCTTTATGTTGAAAAGTGAAAATGATCATTCCTTCCAGATTTCTGTTCTATTTATAGGCAGAGATTCTCAAAATAACGAAATGACACATTCATCTGACGGTTCACCCGTTCATTATCATTCATTAATATCAGACGGTTCATCCGTTCATTATCATCATCTGACGGTTTGCCCGTTCATTAATTCATCCGACGGTTCATCCGTTCATCATCATTTGACGGTTCATCCGATCATTCATATTCATCCAACGGTTCACCCGTTTATTTATTATCATTTGACGGTTCATCCATTCATTATCATCATCTGATGGTTCATCCGTTCATCATCCGACGGTTCACCCGTTCATACGACGGTTTATCCGTTCATTACATTCATCTGACGGTTTACCCGTTCATTCAATTCATTTGACGGTCCATCCGTTCATCCCGACGATTCATTTCGTTTATTTATTTCATTCACACCTTTTTGACGATTCATTTCCATTCATTATCCATATCAGCAACTTATCGTCTTCGATTAAGTTATCTATTTTGAAATAATAATATTCGACAAATTATATTCTGCCACGTCCACATTACCTCTGAACAGATATAATGAATATGATTATTTTCTAAAAATTAAGAAATATATCATGTCCTGTACCTCTGAATATATTTTCTATCGCTATTTATTATATCTGAATAAGATATACAAGAAATAATAGAGCCACAACAAAATGTCTTTTATTGATCAAAATTTAAGACATTACATGCATAGCTTAAAGAAAGACAGGAAGATACAAGATGTTCTTTCTACTGAGACGGAGGCATCATCAGATTAGCAATCTGTTGTTTCAAAATCTGCAACCGTTCTTCGCGAGATGCCATCACTCTCCTCTTGGCCTCTTCCATCCCAGATTCTTCATTAAAAACGGGCATGGTTACCATTCGGCGAATGATTTCAGCATCATGAGTTGTTACATACTCGTTTCTTTCCTGAGTTAGAGCATCAATTTGTTGGACTGCAGTCTGATGCTCTGTAACTTTAATTTCCAGTACCTCTTGGAGACGAGCAATCTCCACTCTCAGCTCGGCAATCCTTCTCTCTTTTCTCTCAGCAGTTGAGATCACAGATTCCAACTTGGAATTATATTCAGCAGATTTAGTAGAATAGGCATCCAAGAGATTCTGGAGGTTCACTCTTTCAACTGCAGCTGCCTGAGCCATCTGTTCAAACTCTGCTTGTACTAAGGGTTCTACATCCCCCTTATTGAGCTCTTTATAATTCTTTATTGAAGCTTCTAGCTCATTTAATAAATGGTCAAGGAAAGTGGCCTGGGGCTCGTCACCTTGCTCCCTGATAGCCTTTACTAAAAAAGAGGTCGGACCTCTAACCATTTAAAAATTAGCGTCTTCTTTGTCCATCATTCTATTGATCAAAGGCCCCAAGGACTCGAAGAAGCATTTGGTGAATGATTGGATGACAAGCTGATTAATCGCCAGAGCACCAGGAGTCGCAGCAACTCCTGTTGATGACGAGGCAGCAGGACGTTCAATTTCTCGAACAGTAGGTTCTTTGAATAAGGGAACTAGAGTGGAGCTAGTTGCTCCTCCTGGTTGTTCGTCTGCAAAATTAAATATTATCATTCTGCCTGTCATTTACTATTATCTAAGAGAATCAAAAATGAAAATAATCTTACCATGGTTCGGTTCGGCAACAGGCCTATCATCGGTTGGTACAGATTCTAGTTGAGCAGAAGTAGCCTCAAACACTATGGCCTGACTACTTTCTGCTTCAGAGCCACAAGATAAATGGCAGCTGCTACTAGCAATTGTCGTCGCCAGTACTATGTCCATACATGTTGGAGGAGCGGAAGAAGATCCGGGTTCTGTATGGATAAGAATAAAGATGTTAGCTATCAAGTTATTATTAAAAGAAGATCGCTAATTTCATTACAATACCTTCGGAAGCAGCAACTGGAGTTTCCTCCAAATCTACTTCTTCATCAGCAATCTTCTCTGGAGATATCGGCACCTCAGCCTCCTTTTCAGGAGTCAGAGTGTCATCAATAGCTCGAGGAGATGTCTGGATATCAACATTCTCTTCCGGATTTTGTGTCTCATCAGTAGCTTCTGATGAGGTGCTCTCCTCGTCTTCGTTGTCCTCGGGAGCCTCTTCACTAGCAGCAGCAGTGGCATGATCAGTTTCTTCTTGATAACCGAAGTCACAGCCATATAAAGCTTCGATCATCAAATGATCTTCTTCCTCAAGGGTTGCTCCTGGTATGGCAGGAAGATGAGTTTCCGCTGCTGTTGGCAACGGAGATTGCAAAGGTTCATGCTCTGTTTCTGCAATATTGTCTCTAGGCTCTATGGCCTCATCTCTCCGGTCGATCTCTTCTCTCTCCTCAATATCCTCCTTCTGTTCTGGACTAGGAGTTTTATGTTCAGCCTCAGAAACAGGAGTTGGAGATGGCATAGTGAGCCCAGCTACAGCGTTCGCTACTACCGAAGACAAAGTTTGTCTAGGAGGAGAAACTGTTATCTTCTGTCTTCTGTGAGCCAGCTTTTTTTTTCTATGTAGAGGCCTCTCAGGGCTCTCTATGTTTACTATATCGACTTGTTTATGAACAGAGGTTGGTGTAGCGGCTTCATCTCGAGTGGATTCAGCCAATTGTTTGGATTGCGATCTGGTGGTAACCTTCTCTGAAGAATATTCCAGAATTAGTTTCTTCTTCACAATGGGGGCATGAGGCTCTTCCCTTCTTCTTTTCTTCTCCTTGGCCGGAGATTTAGCAACCTTCAGAGAGACTCTTATAGGTTGATTAACTTCCTCAGGGAAATTGACTTCCCTGGAAGCCTCCAGTGGATCATCCACTGGTTCGTGTTCCTCATCATTGTTAGGAGCCAGTACATCAGTTGCTCCCTTCCTCAGACGGTTTGCCGTCGTAAAACTATCCACAAGGCTAAAGTTTTCGACAAAAGTGTTGGCAGCTGTATAAAACTGTGAATATGTGTATAGCATTTTTGGACCAGCATTATTCCTGTGTGGCATCGAAAACACTGCCCGTGTGTCTCGAGCATTGTAGTAAGCCCACGCTCTGGCTCCGTCGATCAAGTATCCTGTTCCTCGTAAGCAAGTTATTGCATTTCCCACGTGGAACTGGTCATATCAAAATTGTCGAGCGAAGCGACTCGGCAAATATGGCTCCAGAAAGCATTCTTTCTCAAATCTATATACAAGATGTGACTGTCTGATTGCCTTCAACCATTCAAAAGTTATTCGACCGATAGGCTGCCTCCCAAGGTCAACCATGTTTGGTGCCATGAATTCATAACCCGTTGGAGGGGGAGTACAAAGAAAATTCCATCCTCTGCCTAGATTTAAAGTGCGTCTGCAATCTTTCAGACTAGTGTATAGCCATTGGCTCTGTGAGAACCAGCGCAGAAAACTGCCATCCACCGCCCCCATGGCAGGATTCATCAGTGATGGATGGTGCAGGAGTAGCCATCCGAATAAGTAAGTGTAAGGTAATTCCAGTCTGGGGAAAGTACCTTTATCACACTTACCCTTAAGCATGGAATCTACATACAGACGAAGACCCGCATTTATTCTGCAAGTCATCGCTGATAGTAGATCCATCCGGTAGCCGAAGACTAACCGGACAGCAGCAAAATGGACACCGCGGTGGAAGCGGCCTACAGCACTTGCCCCAGGCATGACGAAGCGGCGGAGCCAGTACGACAGAAATCCTGCTAATTGGGCTTCTTTGGACATGGGCCTGTAGCCCATTCTTACATGGCTCTCAACAAAATCTCCAACTTTAAGAAGCGGATATTGATGTTCGTCCTCTACTAAAGTATCCAGTCTCTTATTCTCCTCCACCAGCTTTATCACTTCACTATGGGTAAGAGGTTGGAAGAAGTCTGGATTGCAAGAATCATGTTCTTTTGTCTTTTTCTCAATAATATGGTTAAGAAAAAGATAAGTCAGCCATTTCGAAGAATAGCATGTACCAGACGAGCCACTCTTGTAGTAGAAAGAGCATACGTTGTAATGGCATAACAACTCGTCAAAGACTTCTACCATCTTCGAATTCTCTCGACACAGTCTCTCTAACTCGTCGTTGGTGGGGACATACTCCTCGTAAGGAAAGTCTGCCATTGGTAAGTACGAGATATACTTCATCTCGTGGAGAGCCAACCCCATCTCTCCGCAGGGCGTCATGAACGTCCCTGTCCTGTAATTGTATCTCTCTGCCATTGCCAAAAACAGATGAGGGTTTGGGTAGAAGCCATATACGGTAGCATGTACCGCTTCATACAGTTCAATCTCTCTGAGTTTATCTCCAAACTGAACTAGTATCCAATTTGCTATACTGCTCCACCTTTTGATGTCTGGGTTTACCAGACCTGTCAACCGGATGTCTTGATCCGGGTAACTGCCTTCAACCTTTGCATACTCATTCGCAAAGATTGGGATCCTCACAGGCATTAACAGAGAAGAATTCTCCGGAGGGATGCACCCTGGTTTCAATCCTCTAAGTAAAGTACTGTGTCGTTCTGAGGAACTATAGAACATGTCTCTGTTATTCCGGTCCTTCTTGACGCAGATTTTTCCAGTCCGAGCCTGCTGAAGAGGAGTGATGTCCCAGTCCATTCTCCTGGGGTAGCTAGCATGAGCATATCGTGCCAAAGGAAGGCACCTGGCAATATCTGGTAGCAAAATCAGTTTCTCCTTCCACTGAAAAGTTCTCTTCTCAACACGTGGTCTTGGTTGAGAACTTTTGTCAATTGCTTCACCAAACAGGAACATAGGTTTTCTATGGGTGACAGCATCAACAGTCTGTAAAGGCTGTCCATTCATCAGGCATAGCAATGTATCATTATCTTGTGCTATCAGAATAGTCTGGCGAGTGGACGGAAGTGCATATTGCAGAAAAAGTACGTGGGACAAGTCCTCTTTGAACTCAGATTCTGCTAGAGTTCCTATAAAAGTTTCATATTCGGGATCTTCTCTGGTATTCACTGCATCCAACAGAAGAAAGCAGAATTCAGTACAAGTCAATGTCAAAATTTTGTCATCAGATTGTGTAACCATCAGGTTGCGCAGCCATCAGACTGCACAACCCTCAGATTGTGCAACCATCAGATTGTGCAACCATCAGATTATGCGACCTTCAGATTGCACAACCATCAGATTGCGCTGATAACGCTTGCGCAAATCAGCCGATTGCGCTGACTTTTGTCTGCGCAATTCAACCGATTGTGCAAGAAGATATTCTTCATAAAAATAAAGAATAACTAGTTCGTGCAACCAAGACCCTAAAAAGGGTGGCATAATATGATCACATCTCTAAAAAGAGATAGATTTTGAAGATCAGTAAAGTCGAAAAACTCTAAAAAGAGTTTTCGATTGAATCATCTACCTAGCAAAGCGGGATGTGCAGTCTCATGTCGAGAAGGACGGGGCGCAACTCTAGCCGAAGTCTCGACGGAGGCCTTGCCCTTGGCAGCGGGGGAGGATCGCTTGGGGGCCATAAAGATCGATGAGGAGAATCGGGAAAGCTCAAGAAGTTTCTCTTTTGGAAATTCGAAAACAAGTAAAGAATGACAGAGAGAGAATGAGGAACTATTTATAGTTTTTCAAAGGAGAACGGCCGTCTCAGATTGTGCCGAAAATGTAGGAATTGACTCATCCGATTGCATAGACAGCTCATGCGCAACTTGATTTAAAATTCAAAATTCAAAGTATTTTGAAATTTTGAATAAATTCAACTTTCGAAAACTTTGAAGGGGGACTTGTAGGTCCTAAAAATCAAGTTGCACCCATCAACAAAATCATGAAAATCAAGAAATACAACTTTTATATGAACTGCGCAGACATCAGATTGCGCATCATTCAGATTGCGCACACCAGACTGCGCACACTTTCGACTGCGCAAGCTGACGTGGCAATGTCATTATTATCTGACAAAATCAAATTTTTCTGACAGCTGACAGCACAAAGAACGAGGAGACTGTTCGTTTATTGTGCCGTACAGCGCTCGAGGGTAGTTGGACAGCTGTACATGCAGCGCAATCCAGTGCCTGTGCAATCCAGTGCCTGCGCAATCCATTTCAGTGCAATCCGAAGTCAGCACAATTCAGGTGGCGCACTTCATCATGATAATTGACAAAAGTACACGTGGCATTCATGCCATCAATTTCTCACTACGTGGCAACCGTCTATGCACGATCATGTACATTTCAATCAAATGATGCCATGTGTCCAAGACGGGCAGCCCACGACCAGACAACTGCCTGCGCAGTCTGATGCTGTGCAATCCAGTTCCTGCGCAATCCAACTTGCGCCATCCAGAATAACTAAAAATTAGTTATTTCCAGAACTCTATAAATAGAGTTTCAAGTCTTCATTCAAGGGGATCGGACAAAAAGTTCAAAAATATCAGAGAGTTCAGGAGTTCTTGCCCAAGTGCTGCTGCATTCTTTCGAGGCTTTTGCCTTCAACTTCAACTTCAGAGGCTACCGTCTTCAAAGTTCACATCGTCCAAGGGATAAAGCAATCGTCTTCTAGATTGGATTCCTACAGTTGTACTTTCCCAGAATTCTTGTAATCTTTACAAAGTTTGTATCAATAAAATTTCATACATTTGTTTTTGCAAACAGTCGTGTCGAGACCTGGACACGAACACGTTGTTCTGACACCGTACGTACTGCCCTGCTACTCGGGATGAATTTCTCTACGGACACGGTGTCTCGACACGAACCAGTTTACACGTGGATGGGGGCAGTGTCTGACAAGGCCCTCCCCAAGTCTCATGTGTCCCCGTGTCATGTCAAGCGAGCACGAGCTCGTGCACTGATTTTGTACTACACGCGCACGTTTGGATTTTGAGTTCTGATACGGCTTAATAAGTCGAACACGACACGTGGGTGCGATTCAGGATGCTAGGTCCCTAGCCCTACCCTAGGCGTACCCCCATGCACGATTATGAGTCCTAGTTTGTGTCGTGTCATGTCCACGAGTAAGGTGAACACGTACACGATACTGTGTTCTGTTGTGTCTGTGTGTGCACTGTTTTAGGTTCTGTCGATTTGGACACGTTTGTGTCATTGTGGTCGACACAAATTTGACTCTGGGACATAAAAACATGTTGGTTTATCATTGCCAACCAATGATTTGGCATGTTAACATGTTTTTTATTGATATTTGCATTTACCCAATTTCTGAAACCAAGTTCAAAATCCTGTATTTTTCCAGATTTCTAAATTGAATTTTGAAAATAATTTAACCCACTTAGATGCTGTTAATTATTGGTATAATACCTTAATGTTGTACACCTACATGATTTCTAACTATATGATGAATTTGGTTTGAATTGGTGTATGTTTGAGAATGGTATTGGTTTGATATTGTTGGTTGTTAATGGTGTCAATAGGGATTCATTTATTGTTCAGTCCAAAGTTTATCTATCCTATCCAGTCATGTTTGAAAAACCTGTATCAGTAAGAAGGATGTTAGTTCAGCCCAAATCCTTTATCTGTTCTGTCCAGCATTACAAAGGGTTTCATTCCTATTTATCCTTGAGTATATTTGTTCAAAGGTTCAGCCCTTTTGATGTCTACAGTTCAGTCCCCTTGTGTTCATACTTACTTGATGTCAGTCCTTACTTGATGAATAATGATTTTCAGTTTAGTTTCACTTTGGTCCATGTCTCTCATTGCAGTCCTTGATGATCCCATATGTTAGTATTCAGTCCAGAGTTGTTTTGTTCCCCATTTCCTCATACCTTGATTCAGTTCACTGTATTAGATGTCAATCCTCTTTTATTCTGTACAGCCTTAATACTAGTACCAGTCTTACTTTATCGTTCAGTCCCTGTTAGCTGCTATACCAGTATATATATTATGTAAATATAGGTAATGTATAGGAATGCAATATAAACATGAATGTGTATATAGAGTATATGTGTATGTATGTATCCATGAGTGTATGTATATATTTGGTATGTGCAATGTGGGATGCTCCAGGCTTAGTGATGTTGCTTGGTTGCTAGTATAGGCTTTGTAGACTTAGAAAGACTTGGTTAGACTAGTATGGACTAGATAGACTAGCTTAGACCTAGAATAACTTGTTTGACCTAATTTAGACTTGTTAGACCTAGTTTGACCATAGTTGACCTAGGTTTGACTTTCAGGGTTAACCAAGTTGACCAAGAGTTGACTTTGGTCTAGATTGACCTAGATTCATTTAGAATGCATTAAATTGTATCTTGTTATCATTTTAGACTTGTTGTGACTTGTGCTGTTCTGATTAGGAGCCAGACACCTCTCCTCGGACAGTACATTTCTCTCGGACATTCAGATAGAAGGCGAGTACATTCCCTGATTATTTTATGTCTTGTTAGAATTATATTCATGCTTTAGATTACTTTACTTGATGCTGTCACGACATTATCACGGATTAGTACTATATGGATCTCTTCATGCGATGTTATCCCCCTCGGGAGCATCGGGTACATTATGTCATGTGCGTTTCACTTTCATCATGTACTCCTGTGCTTTCACCATATATGTACACTCTTGTGAATCATGTACTCTCATGTTCATGGAGTCCTCATGTATACTATCACGTGCACCCTTTCATGGGCCTTCATGTGATATCACGTATAATAACATAACCTGCTTAGATCCTTGTGTATTGATTGGGGAAACGGGAGAGAGCAAATAGTCATGTGAACAAATTCCATAGTAGTGTAGATCATGTGAAACTCCTTAGTGCAGATCATGTATTAATCTGTCCTATTCATATGTGCTATCCTGTACTCTATATCACTAGCCACTGTCAGTTCTCTATATACAGTAGCTATTTACTTATAGTTCTCTTTTTTTTACATCTTGTACTTCCTTTCAGTTTTCTGTATCTTACTCTACTGCATGTTTATATTTTCTAACCTGCTATGATTTGTTGAGATGTATTGTGCTCGTTCCTGTCCTGACTGGACCTGTTGAAAATATTACAGGGGACGAGGAGGAGGCCTGTGTGGATACCTTCTATGGGACAGCCCTAGACGACACTTGTGAGCTGGACTCTCAGGAGGACCCAGCTCTAGCTGATGACATTACCCCTACTGTCTAGACTAGTTTAGTTAGGCTTTATCTTACTTATGTTGTCTTGGGACTAGTCTAGGTTTTACTATTCTTTCATTTGAGATCTGGATTGTATATATTCTTTCATATTCAGTAGTTGAGACTTGTATTTCTGGAAGTTTTGCTGAGATATTATCTTAGACACTTAGACTTTTATGATCATCTGTATTTCATTTGAGTTCTATATCATGTCGTGCTTCTTCTTCCTTAGTTGTGATTGAATTTACATTCTGCTATGTCACCCCCATTCGGGGAGTATAAACTGCTTAGCATTATATTGTTAGATGTTGTGACCTAGGACAGCGTTCTACCGTCGACACTACGGCGTAGGCTGGATGTACCCACTTCTCGTGCTCTTACTCTAGGGTGTGGGTCGTGACACATTTTTAGTGGTAGCCCATGCAGGTCTAGACTAGAAGTGTAGTAGTATTCGAACCAGAGTATCACTACAGCCTGTAGTAGGATATATGACATTAGTTTTCCAGGTACTCAATCACATTAGAAAAAACTCTATTATTGCCATCAAAATCCTTACTGTCAATTGATTCTTTTGAATTTTAACTGTCCACCCTTGTTATATCGCTTCTTTCTCAGCAATTGATACTCTTGTTTGATCTGTCTTTAGGGTGGCGGAGACGCGGTCATACAGTACCATTCATGGGGATACTGTGGAGGGGACTGTTACCTCTCAGCCAGTTCAGCAGGGTCAGGAGACTGCAGCTCCTGCCACCTCTGCTCGTATTGGGATCTCAGCAGCAGCAGAAAGGGGTATGTCTCTACCAGCTCGGAGGCAGGACCCAGTCGTCTCAGAGATGCCTTTCCAGCAGCTGCCGCCTACAGGATACGTGGATGCGGCACAGATGTTCGCCTACTTTCAGCAGTTTATGGAAGTACAGCAGACCCGGCAGGCCAGAAGCATGGAGTTGGCCATTACGACGGTCGCAGCTCGACCAGCAGTCCAGCAGCCGAGGACACCTGAGATAGAACAGTTCCAGAAGATGAGCCCCAGAGACTTCCTGGGAACAGAGGGGATTTTATATGATGACGAGTGGATCGAGCATATAGAGAAGATCTTCCGCCTGGCCCGGATACCGGCAGATCTCCAGATTGAGGCAGCAGCTAGCCGGATGCGAGATCTTGCTCGTACCTGGTATCAGTCAGACCCCGGGGTGGGGGTAGCTGGACAGACCTGGGAGGAGTTCAAGGGCTTCTTCAAGAAGAAGTTCTTTCCAGATTCAGCGCTCCGAGCCTTGGAGTCGCAGTTTAAGAGCTTAGTTCAGGGGATCCTGCCAGTAGAGGAGTACGCTGGGGAGTTCGGCCGCCTCGACAGATTCGTAGAGGGCTTGAGCGAGACGACGAAGGCCCAGAGGTTTCGAAAGGGTCTGGTCAAGGAAGTCAAGTCCTTGACCAAGGGCAACAGGGATGCCACTTTTGAAGAGATTTTGACGGGAGCTTTATTGGCTGAGGACGATCTTGAGCTGAGGCTCAAGAGGGGGCGAGACCATGTTGGGGGCAGCAGCAGCGGAGGCCAGGCCAAGAGGCCTCACTTTCAACACCAGCAGCCGAGGCAGTTCCAGCCACAGAGGCCTGTTCACCAGCAACAATTTCAGTATCAGACACCCAGACAGCAGACAGTCAGTTGCATATTCTACAAGAAACCAGGGCATGGATGGTACGAGTACAGGAAGAGGCTCGGAAGGTGCCTTCTTTGTGGACCGACAGATCACCAGCTGAGGGATTGTGCTAGGTCTGGGGGACGAGCAGCTCAGGGAAGAGGAGCCAAGGCTCCAGCAAGCCAGCAGAGGGGACGAGCCTTGCCGACACAGCAGTAGAGATTTGTTCAGCACCAGCAGCAGACCAGGGGATGCCAGCAGGGGCGAGGATTCGCCATGGCGGCAGAGGATGCAGAGGCCATCGGAGAGCTGATCGCAGGTTCGATGCTTCTCGACTCCAGTCCAGCTTTTGCATTATTCGATTCCGGTGCTTCGCCTAGTTTCGTATCAGTATCATTTGTGGTTAGACACGATATCATAGCTGAATCGTTGCCTAGGACTTACAAGATCATGACCGGGGGTGGCATTATCCTCGTGAGTGATGTTTGTAAGGGTCGGATTACTGTTTTGGGAGGCCGTGAGTTGGAGGTGAGCCTGCTCGTAATGCCATTGCCGAACTACGATATAGTACTTGGTATGGATTGGTTGAGCAGGCACCACGCCAGCATTGATTACAGAGGGAGTAGAGTTTTGTTTAGAGTGCCGGGGGAGCCAGAGTTCGAGTACTCCAGACGTCAGGCGGAGCAGAGCAGCAGAGTTTTCTGCAGAGTCTCGGTTGAGGAGCAGACGATTCCACACCCCTTGATAGCAGAGTATATGGATGTTTTTTCAGAGGAGTTGCCTGGATTACCACCAGACAGAGATATTGAGTTCTCGATAGACTTGGTTCCAGGAGCGGAACCCATCTTTCAGCACATCTATCGAGTGAACAACAGTGAGTTGGTGGAGCTGAAGAAGCAGGTGGATGAGCTGCAGGACAAGGGCTTCATCCGTTCGAGTTCATCGCTATGGGGTGCACGAGTAATGTTTGTGCCGAAGAAGGATGGGTCAGTACGGATGTGTATTGACTACAGGGCACTCAACAACCTCACGATCAAGAACCGATACCCACTGCCGCGGATCGATGATCTTTTTGACCAGTTGAGCGAAGCTCGGGTATTTTCTAAGATTCATCTGAGGTTAGGATATCACCAGGTAAAGATGAAGGGGGAGGATATTCCCAAGACCACTTTTAGAAGACAGTACGGGCAGTTTGAGTTTTTGGTTATGCCGTTTGGGCTGACCAATGCACCAGCAGTATTTATGAACCTAATGAACAAGGTGTTCCATCAGTACCTGGATCAGTTTGTGGTGGTGTTCATCGATGACATCTTGGTATATTCCAAGACTGAGGAGGAGCACGAGGAGCATTTGAGGATAGTGCTGGAGACTCTCAGGAAGGAGCAGCTTTAAGGGAAGCTCTCCAAGTGTGAGTTTTTCTTGGACTGGGTTGACTTTTTGGGGCATGTGGTGACTGGAGATGGGATCTCAATTGACCCCAAGAAGATCGTAACAGTTGAGGCATGGGCAGCACCAACTTCAGTGGCAGAGATCCGTAGTTTCTTGGGGCTGGCAGGATATTATAAGAGATTTGTGCAGGATTTCTCCCGGGTTGTAGAGCCGTTGACTCGGTTGACCCGGAAGGATGCTGAGTATGTTTGGTCAGAGGAGTGTCAGACATCTTTTGATGAGTTGAAGAAGCGGCTTACGACAGCTCCGATTCTGGCATTGCCTTCAGCATCAGGAGGGTTCACTATTTATAGTGACGCTTCAGGGAAGGGGCTGGGTTGTGTCTTGCAGCAGCATAGGAAGGTGATTGCCTATGCTTCCAGGCAATTACGACCCTATGAGAAGAACTACCCTACCCACGACCTGGAGCTTGCAGCAGTGATATTTGCCCTGAAGTTATGGAAGCACTATCTGTATGGAGAGAGGGTAGAGATTTTTACAGATCACAAGAGCTTAAAGTATGTGTTTACACAGAAAGAGCTGAACATAAGGCAGCACAGATGGCTAGAGTTGATGAAGGACTTTGACATCCTACTTCAGTATCACCCAGGGAAGGCCAACGTGGTTACTGATGCCTTGAGTAGGTATCTGAGAGCCATGTGTTTGACGATGGACCGTCACTTGCTTGCTGATTTGGAGAGCCTTGGACAACTCCAGCTATGAGAGGTTCTCGGCCAACGGATTGAGGTGATCATGCCCGGAGTGCAGATGTAGATGTGGGGCATGCAGATTCAGTCAGACTTGGTGGAGAGGATCAAGTCGACACAGTTTGAGGACGTTGCTCTACGGTGTCTCTGAGAGCAGGTTCGAACAAGATTAGTGGATGGTAAGTTTTCTCTTGCAGAGGATGGTGCCTTACGGTACGGTTCCAGGTTATGTGTGCCCAGCGGAGATCTCAGGGAGCAGGTTATGCAGGAGGCCCACAGATCTCAGTACTCTATACACCCTGGTGCCAACAAGATGTACCGAGATCTGAGGGAGCATATTTGGTGGTACGAGATAAAGCGGGAGGTAGCTCGCTTCGTAGCTAGATGCTTGGTCTGTCAGCAGGTCAAGGTAGAGAGGCAGAGGCCCGGTGGATTATTACAGTCGCTGCCCATTCCCGAGTGGAAGTGGGAGCATATCACTATGGATTTTGTATCTGGGTTGCCGCGTACACCAGGAGAGAAAGACGCGATTTGGGTCATCGTTGACAGGTTGACCAAATCGGCCCACTTCATGCCATTCAAGGTGGGTACGTCTACAGAGAGGCTTGCGAAGATGTATATGCGGCAGATTGTCAGAATTCATGGGGTTTCGATCAGTATCGTCTAGGATCGGGATAGTCGCTTTACTTTCCATTTCTGGAGGAGTCTGCAGACTAGTTTGGGCACTCAGCTCAAGTTTAGTACTACATACCACCCCCAGATGGACGGACAGTCAGAGAGGACTATTCAGACACTTGAGGATATGTTGCGGACGTGCGTCTTGGACTTTGGAGGTTCCTGGAAGGATCATCTACATTTGGTGGAGTTTGCTTACAACAACAATTTTCAGGCCAGTATTGAGATGTCACTTTTCGAGGCTCTGTACGGGCGTAGGTGTCGTACACCCTTATCTTAGGATGATGTTGGTGAGCGAGCTTTACTAGGACCAGAGATGGTTGTTGACGCAGTCGAGAAGGTGAAGCTCATCAGGGACAGACTTCGCATGGCGCAGGACAGACATCTACACTGGGCGGATAGCCACCGGAGGCCATTGGAGTTTGAGGTACAGATTAGAGTAGGATTAGATTTAGGTTTGTTTGTTGTATTTTTGATCATGTTTGTTTATCATAGTTAATTTGAGACCTTGCTTGTGATTAGGTTGGAGACCAGGTTTTTTTGAGGATATCTCTGACTCGTGGTACTATATTTGGTAGAGGTGGAAAGCTTAGCCCGTGCTTCATCGACCCTTTCGTTATCAGCGGAAGAGTCGGTGACGTGACATACAGGCTAGACTTGCCACCTGCACTAGTGGATATCCACAACGTATTCCACGTATTACAGTTGAGACGGTATGTGGCTGATCCTAGCCATGTGCTCGACCATTCGGAGATTGAGGTTGGGCCTTCTCTCAGCTATCCAGAGCAGCCAATGGAGATTCTGGATCGATGGGAGAAGGTACTAAGGAACCAGGTGATACCTTTGGTTCGCATCGCATGGAGGCATCATTCTCCAGGAGAGTCTACCTGGGAGCGAGAGGATGAGATGCGCGAGCGATACCCATATCTTTTTGGACCATGAGGTATACTTTCTATCCTTCTCATCAGTTGCATTTCGCCTTTCAATTTCGAGGACAAAATTCTTTTAAGGAGGGTAGATTTGTCACTACCACATTTCTAGTATGAGGGTATTTTGGTCATTTTTGAATTTTTTGGGATTTATTTGGAATTATTGTGAATTATTGAGATTTATTAGAATTTATGTGATTTTTAGTATAATTTATTTGAGTGATATTCTAGAATTTGACTAGTGTTGACTTTGGAGCCTACCCTAGAAGCTAACCCTAGTTGTAGTGACTTGATTAGGTCATTGACCCTAACCTAACATTAAGTTAATTCCTAATAGGCCATTTAGAATTGAAGTTAGAATAGAGAGGCTTTTAGTCATAAGCCATGACTTATGGTTTTGAAACCATTAATTAGCAACTTAGCCCATAGAAGCCCAAAGCCCAACACCATGTAACCCTAACCCTAACCCTAGCTTGGCCTGCCAGCCCACCTAGGGATTTCCCCCTATAAGTAGTCTCTTCCATTAGGTTAGCCTCCTTTAGAAAGTTCACATTTGGAAAAAGAGGTAAATCCCCAAATTCAATAATTTCTAGAAAATTCATTTTAATTCCTTTTCCATCCAAACCAATTGCAATAGGTTCTAATTTAGGTATTCTTGCTGTGTGTGTAATTTATTTTCAGTTTGTTAACAATTTGGTGAAGTTTGGCCATCAAGAGGAACACCCCTCATTGGAGCTTTTTGAGGAAATTGACACCTATAGGTAATTCCTTCAAAACTTATTGAAATTACTGTTATTATTGCATATTAGCCTAGATCTAGGTGTCCCCTAGCTAACCCTAGATTTTTGTAGGATATTGTGTCCAATTCGTGTCCTATTTGGACACGTATCAGTCCCTATACCTAGGTGTTCGAGGAAATGCCCCAAGGGGGATTTCGATCTGATTTTAGGAAAACTTTTGAATAGGAATATAGGTTTTGTGGTTGCTTATCGAAATCGGGTTGACTGAGCTTGTCGTGTCGGGATCTGAACACGAACACGTTGTTCTGACACCGTACGCACTGCCCTGCTACTCGAGGTAAATTTCTCCATGGACACGGCGACTCGACACGAACCACTTGACACATGGATGGGGGCAGTGTCTGACAAGGCCCTCCCCAAGTCTCATGTGTCCCCGTGTCGTGTCAAGCGAGCACGAGCTCGTACACTAATTTTGTACTACACGCACACGTTTGGATTTCGAGTACTGATACGGCTTAATAAGTCGAACACAACGACACGTAGGTGCGATTCAGGGTGCTAGGTCCCTAGCCCTAGCCTAGGCGTACCCCCATGCACGATCACGAGTCCTAGTTTGTGTCGTATCGTGTCCACGAGTAAGGTGAACACGTGCACGACACTGTGTTCTGTTGTGTCTGTGTGTGTACTGTTTTAGGTTCTGTCGATTTGGACACGTTTGTGTCATTGTGGTGGACACGAAGTTGACTCTGGGATACGAACACATGTTGGTTTATCATTACCAACCAATGATTTGGCATGTTAACATGTTTTTGATTGATATTTGCATTTACCAGATTTCTGAAACCAAGTTCAAATTCCTATATTTTTCCAGATTTCTAAATTGAATTTTGAAAACAATTTAGCCCACTTAGATGCTGTTAATTATTGGTGTAATACCTTAATGTTGTACACCTATATGATTTCTAACTATATGATGAATTTGGTTTGAATTGGTGTATGTTTGAGAATGGTATTGGTTTGATATTGTGGGTTGTTAATGGTGTCAATAGGGATTCATTTATTGTTCAGTCCAAAGTTCATCTATCCTATCCAGTCATGTTTGTAATACCTGTATCAGTAAGAAGGATGTTAGTTCAGCCCAAATCCTTTATCTGTTCTGTCCAGCATTACAAAGGGTTTCATTCCTATTTACCCTTGAGTATATTTGTTCAAAGGTTCGGCCCTTTTGATGTCTACAATTCAGTCCCCTTGTGTTCATACTTACTTGATGTCAGTCATTACTTGATGAATAATGATTTTCAGTTTAGTTTCACTTTGGTCCATGTCTCTCATTGCAGTCCTTGATGATCCCATATGTTAGTATTCAGTCCAGAGTTGTTTTGTTCCCTATTTCCTCATACCTTGATTCAGTTCACTATATTAGATGTCAATCCTCTTTTATTCTGTACAGCCTTAATACTAGTACCAGTCTTGCTTTACTGTTCAGTCCCTGTTAGCTGCTATATCAGTATATATATTATGTAAATATAGGTAATATATAGGAATGCAATATAAACATGAATGTGTATATATAGAGTATATATGTGTATGTATGTATCCATGAGTGTATGTATATATATGGTATGTGCAATGTGGGCTGCTTGAGGCTTAGTGATGTTGCTTGGTTGCTAGTATAGCCTTGGTAGACTTAGAAAGACTTGGTTAGACTAGTATGGACTAGATAGACTAGTTTAGACCTAGAATAACTTGTTTGGCCTAATTTAGACTTATTAGACCTAGTTTGACCATAGTTGACCTAGGTTTGACTTTGTTGACCTAGGTTTGACTTTCAAGGTTAACCAAGTTAAGCAAGAGTTGACTTTGGTCTAGATTGTCCTAGATTCGTTTAGAATACATTAAATTGCATTTTGTTATCATTTTAGACTTGTTGTGACTTGTGCTGTTCTGATTAGGAGCTAGACACCTCTTCTCGGACAGTACAATTCTCTCAGACATTCAGATAGCAGGCGAGTACATTCCCTGATCATTTCATATCTTGTTAGAATTATATTCCTGCTTTATATTACTTTACTTGATGTTGTCATGACATTATCACGGATTAGTACTATATGGATCTCTTTATGCGATGTTATCCCCCTCCGAAGTATCGGGTACATTATGTCATGTACGTTTTACTTTCATTATGTACTCCTGTGCTTTCACCATACATGTACACTCTTGTGAATCATGTACTCTCATGTTCACGGAGCCCTCACGTATACTATCACGTGCACCCTTTCATGGGCCTTCATGTGATATCACGTATAATAACATAACCTGCTTAGATCCTTGTGTATTGATTGGGGAAACGGGGGAGTGCAAATATGCATGTGAACAAATTCCATAGTAGTCTAGATCATGTGAAACTCCTTAGTGTAGATTATGTACTAATCTGTCCCGTTCACATGTGCTATCCTGTACTCTACATCACTAGCCACTGTTAGTTCTCTATATACAGTAGCTATTTACTTACAGTTCTCTTTTTTTACATCATGTACTTCCTTTCAGTTTCCTATATCTTACTCTACTACATGTTTATATTTTCTAACCTGCTATGATTTGTTGAGATGTATTGTGCTCGTTCCTGTCCTGACTGGACCTGTTGAAAATATTACAGAGGACGAGGAGGAGGCATGTGTGGATACCTTCTATGGGACAGCCCTAGACGACACTTGTGAGATGGACTCTCAGGAGGACCCAGCTCTAGCTGATGACATTACCCCTACTGCCTAGACTAGTTTAGTTAGGCTTTATCTTACTTATGTTGTCTTGGGACTAGTATAGGTTTTACTATTATGTCATTTGAGATCTGGATCGTATATATTCTTTCATATTCAGTAGTTGAGACTTGTATTTCTGGAAGTTTTGCTGAGATGTTATCTTAGACACTTAGACTTTTCTGATCATCTGTATTTTATTTGAGTTCTATATCATGTCGTGCTTTTTCTTCCTTAGTTGTGATTGAGTTTACATTCTGCTATGTCACCCCCATTCGGGGAGTATAAACTGCTTAGCATTATATTGTTAGATGTTGTGACCTAGGATAGCGTTCTACCGTCGACAGTGTGGCGTAGGCTAGACGTACCCACTTCTCGTGTCCTTACTCTAAGGTGCGGGTCGTGATAGCAGGACAGGCAGCGGCATTGGGCCGATAGCCATCAGAGACCATTGGCGTTTGAGGTATAGTTTAAATTTTTAAGTGTTTGAGTCTGATTGTGATTATTTTAGATCAAGATTTAAGTTTTGTGTTTGTTCTAGGTTGGTGATCTTGTGTTTCTGTAGATTTCTCCGACGTGTGGCACGGTTCATTTTGGTGGAGGCAGGAAGCTTAGTCCGCTATACATCGGACCTTTCCGTATCCTGGAGAGGGTCGGTGCAGTAGCATACCGACTGGAGTTATCGCCTGCACTAGAGGAAGTGCACAACATGTTCCATGTGTCACAGCTGAGATGGTACATGGCAGATCCCAGTCATGTTATAGACCACTCCGAGATCGAGGTGGGTCCGACTCTCAGTTATCTAGAGCAGTCGGTTGAGATCTTGGACCGAAGGAAGAAGGTGCTCCGGAACTAGGTTATTCCTTTGGTTCGTGTTGCATGGAGGCACCACTCTCCAGGCGAGTCTACCTAGGAGAGAGAGGACGACATGCGGGAGCATTTCTCTTATTTTTTCGAGCCTTGAGGTATATGTCCTTTTGTTTTCTGCTTATGTTCTCTTGTGGTTGGTTGTTTTAATTTCGAGGAAGAAATTCTTTTAAGGAGGGTAGATTTGTCACTCCCAATATTCACCATTGAGGGTATTTTGGTCATTTTTCATTTTTCAACGTTTTGGAAATTTTATATTTTTAATAATATTTTTATTGGATTTGTTTAGTCGTATTTAAGTTTCGCCTCGTTTTGACTTGTGTTTGTGATCCGGATAGCTTAGACTCTAGATGGGACCCAAACTTAAGTTAGATATGGCCCACAGAACCCACCATTTAAGTTAGTGAGTTAGATTAATTATAACTTGTTAGAATGGTTAAGTTAAAGACTCAAACTTAGCCCTTTTGACTCCAAACTTGAACCAAACTTAGACTTGCCCTAATGAGACATGTAGAGGCCTTATTGGGCTTTCACTCAAGGCCCAAAATATCCCCCCATGGCTAGCCACATATAGGAGGCATTAGGTCTCCTTCTTCCTCATTCATCTTGCATCTTTTATTTTCAAAGTGTTCTTCCCCAAATTAGAGAGCTCCCCTCTTTGATTTGATCTCCATTCCCTCACATTCCTCCATCCAAACTTCTCTCAATCCATCTCATACCATCAAGGAAGGGTTCCAGCCAAGAATTTGTGCAAGGTGCAAAGAGAAGTGTCCTTTTGAAAAGATTTTCGTGTCAGAGCCGTGTCCTTAAGAATTTCATTGGAATTCTACTCCCAATAGGTAAAACCTATCCTCTAATTTAATTTTCTTTGTATATTAATCAGTTTTGAATCCATAGGATCCACCCCATGCATGTGTCCCCTTTAGATTCAAGTTTGAGACCATTTGAAGCCCTCTTGAGGATGTTATAGATGTGTCTTGTGTCTTACATGTATATGTTCATATGCCAATAGCTTATTTTAATCTCTAATTTCAGTTTTATATTGTTTAGAGGGTAGCTCTAGCACGGTATTGATGTTTGGACCAAGTTTTATATAGGGTGTTTGCTGAGATTCAATGTGGTTTAGCCACTATTGAGTTATCTTGCAATATTGGACTGTTTTGTGCATTCAAGAGAGGGTTGATGTGGTTGAGGTAGAGAGTGGTGGTGTTGTTCTTGAGGGTTGAGTGTGTGTGGAGATATGTATACAATTGTGTGTATGTGTGTGTGTGTGTGTGTGTGTGTGTGTGTGTGTGTGTGTATGTGTGTGTGTGTGTGTGTGTTGAGAGTTATAGTGTTTATGTGGAGTTGTTTGAGAGTTTAGATAGATAGTAGATAGATGATAGATAGATAGATAGATGTGTTTATAGAGTGAGATAGAGAGGTGGTGGAGTGGAGCAATGGGGGGGTATTCACTGCAGTTTGCAGTAGCTAACAATAGCTGCAGCAGCAGTCTTGGATTACTGTCCAAGACAGTAGCAGTAGCAGCCACTTGGGGCTGCTGCAGGGTAGCCCCTTGGCCCCATTTGTTTCCCCTATTGACCCTTGTTAACCCTTTATATAGCCCTCTATATAACCCTCGATATAGCCCTATATGTGTGTATGTTTGAGTGATAAATGTTAGTGTATAGTTAGTGTAAATGATAAGGCAAGTTAGTATGAAATGTTAGTGAGGTAATGTGTTAAGATAATGTTAGAATGCCAAGGTATTGGATAATTAAGGGTAAGGTATTATATGAGATATGGTATTTGAGTATATGATTATATATAGTATAGAAGTTAGTGTTAGATTATGGGTGCGGTATTAGATTTGAGTGGAGTGGTATCTATGATACCAAGTGGGTATCATAGGGTAAATGAGGTTTACCCTATTTGAGGGCAAGGTATTGAGATACCTTCAAGATACCAAGTTAGAGTATCAAGATACCAAGATATGGTATCGAGATACGAGGGTAAAGTGTTATGATACCATCTTGAGGTAGAGGGGTGCCTACAAACTAAGGTAGTGGCTTGGTTGTGGGTTTACCGAGCTAAGGTAAGGGATTACCTATGTTAAGGTATTTACCCTAAACTAAGATATTGGTATTGGAATACCAATTTGACCAAGATACGGGATGTCTTGGTTGGTAAATGTCAGGATTAGGATACTTAGACTAGTTTTGACTCCGGTTGACTATGGTTGACTGTTTTGACCCAAAGTCAACCAAAAGTCAACACTTGGCCTAGAAATGTCCAGAACTTGACTAAAGTTGACCAGTTGACCAAAAGTCAACTGTTAGTCAACATTAGTCTTGATTGACCTAGAGTTGACCAGAGTTGTCCTGTTGACTAAAAGTCAACTGTAAGTCAACCCTTGACCTAGTTTGACATAGTTTGACTTGGTTTGACTTGCTATGACCTAGTATAATCTAGTATGACCTAATATGACTTAGTTTGACTTTCTTGACCTAGATTGACTTAGTTTGACTTGTCTTGACCTTGATTGACCTTGATTGACTTAGTATGACTTGCTTTTACTTCCAAAATATTATATTGATATAACATTCCATCTTTAGGTCCTCGAGGCACTGTAATTGACTCAGTTGACATTTTCCATTACATCACAGACGAGTACATTCTCTGATAACTTTTTTAATTTATGATAACTATTATAATTCATGTACTTAGTGTAGATATACTTGTTCTTGACACATTGGTCACACGGATTGGTATTCATGGATCCCGACATGAGATGTTATTTTTTGTTATCTTGGTATATCTTGTGCAAACCCCTTATAGTTCTTGTACAGTATATTGATACCGATTCTCAAGGAGACTTGCTCCCTTCTCGTAGAATCCCGTGTCGTAATGTGTCTTGTTTGGGTCTACTCTACCAGTCGGGGGCGAGGAGTATTAGTGTAGATGTGTGATCATTATCTGCCTTATTTATTCTTATAGACCTTGTGAATGCCAATCCTACACTCCACGTATAATTGGCTAGATCATTATATCTTGTTCAGACCCAAGCTGACCACATATCGAAGCTAGTACTCACACACTTAGATAGATGATTCTTGATTCTTGTACATGCCACGATCATTTTTACTTGTCTTTTTCTAGCTCTAGTTTACAACTTACCTTGCCATGATACTTATATATACATTGTTATTACTCCTGTATGTACTCTCTATTTATAGTCTTGTAGCTTTTATCCTATCTTATGAACAGTTGTTAGTTGATTGTGCTCATTCCATCCTGACTGGATATGTTGACAAAATATTACAGATGGCGGTGATAAGGACTTTTGTATTTACTACGGTCCACATGACGTAGTGGGTATTGACTTGGAGACCCTGGTTCAGCAGGGATTAGCCCCGGATGAGGAGACTTTAGCTATAGCTCAGTTACAGTAGGTTTTGACTGGACTTTGTCTCCAGCTTGCAACTTATGGTTGTGATATTATTTTGAGATTGTATA
>JANAVB010005857.1:0-41561 GCA_029216955.1 Iris pallida
TCAGATTTAGCCTACTGGTATACCAAGTTGTTTGGTTTTGGTTAAGGGTATGTTTGGCAACCGTATTTTTATCAATTTTGGAATATTTTTGCACCGATCGTTCATGAAATTTTTGTTTGTTATTTTTTTTAAGATAATGATTTTGGTAGGCTAAAAAATCCTTCAAAATTGGTGTAATGTAAATTTTTTTTGACTTTAAAACACCACAAATTGGTAGATTTGAGATATTTATTATTTATTATATTATATAATCACCAAAATATATATAATTATAAATACTAATAGCCCTATCTATTTTTTTTTTCTTTCTCTGTGGTTCTCTTAACTTCTTCCAAACTATGGCTACTGCTTTCCTACCTTCAACCATGCATTATATTATTTTATATTGTTTTTATTATTTGATCAAAATATGAACTTTAACTCTTGATCGAGGTATGGACTGAATGGCAGTTCTCGCATCCGAGACCGTTTTGTTACAGAGGGACATATATGTCATTTTTTCGTGTAAAAAAATTCCAGAAATACTCGTTAATGAATTATCAAGCATACGTTTAATTGGTTTTAAAATATCTACTTAAAACCACCCAAAACTGACCGCTCATAACTAGTACTTTAAAATACCTCATAACTACTACCCCTACGATTGCCAAGTGTATGAGGCTTTGGTATGCGGAATACTATATAGTCGAAAATTCTATAATCCCGGGAATCAAATTCCAAGGAATTAAATTTCCTGAAAAATACATCCCATGTTTGGTGACAATAAACATATTCCCGAGAAAAAAATAAAAATAATAATAACGAAAAAATGAACAAATATAAAAAATCGGTAAAAAACGACAAAAAATCGGTAAAAACGAAAAAAATGGTAAAAACGACAAAAAATCGATAAAAAACGACAAAATAACAAAAAACGATGAAAAACGACAAAAAATCGGTTTTAAAACGAAAAAAATTACCAAAAAGCGACAAAAAATGTATAAACGACAAAAAATAACAACAAAAAGAAAGGGTAAAAACGAAAAAAATAGCCAAAACACGACAAAAACAACATAAATCGGTAAAAACCGACAAAAAATCAAAATGCGGCAAAAACGACAAAAAACAAAAAAATCGGTTTAAAACGACAAAAAATGACAAAAATCGGTTAAAAACGAAAAAAAAAATCGAGTTTAAAAAACAACAAAAAATCGGTTTAAAACGACCAAAATTGACAAAAAAAGACAAAAAGGACAAAAATTGGGTTAAAACGACAAAAATAATCAAAAGTGACAAAGAAGACAAAAATGGGTAAAAACGACAAAAATTGCTTAAAACGACAAAAAAATGGTAAAACGACAAAAAATGACAAAAAACGATAGAAACGACAAAAAATAAAAAATGTTCAAAACAAATCAAAATTGATCAAAAAAGAAGAAAAAAATTTAGACAATTTTTTTTTGCCCGGGTAAAAAAAAAAATACCCACCTATTCTCAAGGGATAGAATTCCCATGTTTTGTGATAAACTATTTATCCGGGTATTTATAATTTCCGGGAATAAATTTTTTATAAGCCAAACAAACGTGGTAATAGATTCCCATCTTAAATTTTTTCGGGAATAAAAAAAATACCGTCTACCAAACGCCCCCTGAAAGTTTTGGATGTTTAGAAATGAGTTTTGGATTTTCTTTTTTATTAGTGTTTGTTAAATCTGAAATTGAGAACTGGAAGAATAGAAAAGTTTTTACTTTTTTACAATTGTGGAAAAATAAAAATCTTCCGTTGGAAATATTGCTGCTTTCCTTGGCTTGCGTAGAGCATGTTTTCATTTTATTTTCATGTAAAAAACTGATTAAAAAAAGGAAATTTTAAGAAATTATAGTTTGGAGCTGTTGAAGAATAATATAAGAAAAAAGGGATAAAAATTTGGGGCATTCCGAGAATTGAACTCGGGACCTCTCGCACCCTAAGCGAGAATCATACCACTAGACCAAATGCCCACATGCAATAAATCTTTATTTCTTATAAAATAATATCAACTCTTCCTTTTTAAAAGGAAGACAACAAACGTTTGGCTTCGTCCGGACTCGAACCGGAGACCTTCAGCGTGTTAGACTGACGTGATAACCAACTACACCACGAAACCGTCTTGCTATTTCTGTTGTTTTAAAACATTTAGTTCAGGGAAATGCTATGCTTACAACCAATTTTGGTTATAAGCTTTACAACAGCTTACATGACACCCACTGATTGGAGGAAAGGAGGAACCGAGTGGGACCAGATGAGACCATGTTAGCAGAGGGTGGGTGTGTGTTGTAAAAAAATTGTAAAATGTTAGCAGAGGGTGGGTGTGTGTTGTAAGAAAATCGTAAATATTTGGTAGTAAATTTAGCATTTTACTTTAGTTAATGCAAAGGAAAATGCGAAGTCTACAACCAAATGTTTACAAATTTTTTACCACCTCTCTCTTCCACCTCTTACACACCCCCTGCTACATGCGCTCCACCCGACCCCACCACTTCCGACACTGACGGTTGTAAAAAATTGTAAACTTTTTTTTATTCCATATATGTCCTTACCTAACTTGTTCATAGGACTGCTAGGTAGTCAATTATAGAAAAAAAAAAAAAAAAAAAAAAAAAAAAAAAAAAAAAAAAAAAAAAAAAAATATATATATATATATATATATATATATATATATATATATATATATATATATATATACTTGTTCTTATGGCGTGTTTTGCTCTTCTCAAATACAAAAAAGAGTTAATTAATAAACGGTTAAAATAAGTGCAAAGCACATGTGTATATATATATATATATATATATATATATATATATATATATATATATATATATATATATATTGTTACAAAATGGTTAACTATGACACAGTTCAGAGTGCATCATTTTTTTAACAGTATATATAGCATATATGGAGTGCTGCTAGTAAAACATGAAAGTCGGCTTTGTTGTTGACAAATTTACATATTACCAGCGATGCTCTTAATACTAGACATATGTTCATTCATCATGGGGGTGATAGAAAAGTTCTTGGAACGAAATGCTCAGTTGGATTTGAGCTGCACAAGAAATTGCAGGATTTGGACGATAATGCAGACTTGCTAAATCACAAAGATGTCCATTAGACTCGATACACACATCAAACTAACAGAGTTAACCCTTACAAATTGTGACATGCCCAGCAGACAAAAAACTGAGGCAGGAACTGTAACATAAAGGCAAGACTCTCATAAACATATTTCCAGATTTCCGTAACTGGTGATAATCAATATTGAAGGCAAAAGTATCTACAGAACGATCGGAGATTATTATTCAGAATCCGATCAGTATCCAAGACCAAGCCTGGTTAGCTTGAATAGCTTCTATGGTTTGGGTTGGATATTATGTGGACTGACACCGATCAAGCTTATTTTCCCCACCCAAGTCTTGTATCAGAGTAGAGCATCGGACATAAGCCCCCTCGACTAGGGAACTAAGAGGAGTTCTTCAAGACCCATTCTACCAATGTCGAAACCCCAAACCCTGTGGCAGTGCGTTTCTTCTCGTTCCATACTGGACCTGCCATGTCAATGTGTACCCACTGGACCTTCTCATCAACAAACTGCAAACAGAAGAGGATAGCAATCTTAGTTTCATAAGCTTAAGTGCCCTTGTAGCTTAATTTGAAAGCCTATGTAACAGTAGCTACTAAGGAAATTTGTGTATAAATTCAAGATGCATAGATGCAAAATTTTGGAGAAATTATTCAATAATGTTATTTCATTCTAAAATTCTTAAAGCAAAGGCAGGCTAGGCAACTCAGCTTTGAATGGTAATTTATCGCTAG
This sequence comes from Iris pallida, assembly GCA_029216955.1. NCBI lineage: Eukaryota > Viridiplantae > Streptophyta > Magnoliopsida > Asparagales > Iridaceae > Iris > Iris pallida. The sequence goes on from JANAVB010005857.1 coordinate 3,834, forward strand.
TAGGGAAATGAATCCCCGAAAATGGAAAGAATACAATTCACTTTTTTCTTTCAAAAAATGATTATTGTTCCATCTTCAGGGGAGTTATTTGAAGCAAATTGTAAATCTGTTATGACCATATTGTTCACAAGAAAACAGGCATTAGTGTGGATTTATTAACAAAAGGTTGTAGCATGAATAAAAGAAAATCAAGAAAACGTATCTGCTATCATTACACTTGAGTAGAAGAAAAAAAAATACTAAAAATAATTAATAAAGATTATGGATTTATTGAATCTTGATGTATATCATAGTGAGTTTTGGAACACCTCATAAGATTATGTATTTTTTGAATCTTGATGTTCATTGTGAGTTTTGATACACCTCATGAATAAATAGATTTTAAAGAACCATTCAGCTGAAAGAAAAGAACTCAAGTACTTGACATTTCAAGGAACAATTTTACAGTAAGAGGAAGATGTCTGAACCTGTTTGAGAAAAAAGTGCAGCTTAAGTTCTTTTCTTTCAGCTGAATGGTTCTTTAAAATCTATTTTTTCATGAGGTGTACCAAAACTCACTATGACATTTCAAGGAACAATTTTACTGTAAGAGGAAGATGTCTGAACCTGTTTGAGAAAAAGTGCAGCTGTGATAGCACCACCTTGACGGCCTCCAGTGTTAACCATGTCAGCTATGCTAGACTTCATTGATTCCCAGTAACTCTCCTCTAGTGGCATCCTCCAAAACTTCTCACCTGCGATCTCTGAGGCTAAGGTGATCTCCTTTGCGAGGTCATCATTTGGTGTAAATAAACCTGTGAAGACAATGAGCTAACTTCAAATTGTCACTTGTGGCTGTGGTTATGTCCTCTTGCTCTTCACATTACATCCTTGATTCTTTCATTTGCTGGTTCCATAATAACTATTGTGTCTACCAAGTAAACCTTTTTAGTTTTCAGTATTCAAATATCATGAAAGTAAAACTTACTTTATTTAGTGTATATGAATTATAAACAACAATTCTGAAAAACATATATGATCTAAATAAGAGAGATCAAAGAGAAAAATACAATATACCTGCAACAGTTGGTCCAAGTGCAACTATACAAGCACCGGTTAATGTTGCTAAATCAACCACCTGGATCATTTTGAAAAGAAGAAAATGAATGATAAGAAAGACCAACAAGAGGGATGATCTACGACTATCACATGTATAAGTTTGATCGTAATATCGACAGCTATAGAAAATGTATCTCCCGCTTGTTAAGCCGTCTGTTTTTATAGAATAGAGGCATTGCTGACCAGTCATACACTTCTCTCTCCCTCATGTTTAATCATAATTATCTTTTACCTAGAAGATAATCCTCCAGTCGAAGGCTGGTATTGTTTTTATCCTTGAGTTCTGTTCTATTATCCCAGAGGTATCCTATTGGTACATTCATAGCTAAAATGTCACTATGGTGCATAATCCACATAGATTTATCAATCAAAAAGCAAAGGCATCTAGTTATTCTTGCCCTCATACGAAATACAACAATGACATGCAATGCTAGTTTCTTCCCTTATATGCCTAATTTTTTCTAAGACAACAACTAATTTCTTATGCAATGTTAAGTATGAAGAAACTTTTATATCCCTAATTCCTTAAATAATCAATTAAAGTGAAAATGAGATTCGATTTGTTTCTTTTCTTTTTCATGCTGGGGAATTAATGTCATTATAGAAAGCCTACCATCTTATCTTTTTGTACAAACAATTTCCAAGTTGAGAAAAACTCGATGGTTGACCCTTGGTCGCATGAGCTTAAATTGCAATGATCGATAGAGATACATACATAAATCTATCTGCCAACTAACCATGAAAATTCTATGGGAAGGTCCTCTCTTTTCCATAGCGGCCTCGGCAAAACAAATTGGAACCAACTAATAAAGCTTTGATGTCATGTTGACGATGGTTGTAAGAAACTTGCTAATTTCCCTTATTTAGGTTTCTCAACATCGAGTTGTGCTGCAAAACTTGGTGATTTTTCTCTTGAAGGTTTCTGAATGCTGAGTTGTCCCATAGAAGAACCCATTTTGATGGAAAAGAGTAGGATTACGATCAATTACATCATAAAAAGATACATTGATTCATGTTAAAAACCCTTGTACTCTTTGTTCAAAGATTTTCAAAAAATATGTTCTATGCCCATCCAACACTTTTTCTAGAAAGCTAAACCTCTAAAAGAGCAGACACATAATGTAACAGAGGCTAATGACACCAAAGGATCAAATATCATACTTGAAGTAATCATGACACCACATACTGAAACTGAGAATTACCTTCTCAACTCCTTGATTACAAGCATAAACCAAAGCATCTGCAAGTGTAAGCCTTCCCTCTGCATCAGTATTGTTTACCTGCAATCAAGAGCAAGATAACCAGTGAAGATTAAAAAAAGGAATAGACTGTTTTCAGGCTAATATTTTACATAGTAAGAGGGATGGAAGCCTGAACAAAGAGAATCATTCAGATATAGTATAACATAATACACTTCATTAATAAAGAACACAAATTTAAGCACAGGTATTATTTTAAATAAATCCCTTGAAGTATGCTTGACAATAGTAAAAACCAGTGTCCTTTGAAGTTCAAAATTTAGCTAAACTTTTTGGTCTACAATTGGTGACTGCAGTCTTAAACCAAATCAAATAATACATGGCACTATTTCTTTTGTAGTCATACTAAAATTAAAAAAAGACAATTATGATGCCATACAGGAAATATATTATTGAGGTCGTAGGAACAATGAATAGCAAAGTAGCTAATCTGCCAATTGATTACAATACAAACTTTAGGAAGCAAGACAATTTGCAAATCTAGAGAGAGAAGAGAGATTGGTGAGAGCCACTGTATTTATCTATGACAAAACCCAAAAATACTTCCGTCAAGCTTGGTAGTCAGTATATGCTTGCCCCCTAGAGCTTCCAACATGGAGACTGTTGTGTTACAGGATCATGATATATTAAAATATCTTCCAGGTAAAGGACCAAGGACAAATGAAAACAAAGGGGTCATCAAATACTGATTGGGATGGCTTTTGTGACAATCAGTTTCCAACTTAGGCCATTCTTATGGCCTTATAGAAGTAATATTGCTGGAAATCTTTCTCTAAAATTTATACCTACTGATAGCCAAGGAGGCTATATTATTACAAGGTAGCTATGATTATTGCTAGGGACTCTTTCGAGCGATACAGCTAAACACATTGAGGTGGATAAACACTTCATCAAGAAGGGAGTTCTTTGAAGGAATTTTATTTACCTACCTTCAAACTGGCCCTTAGCTAGCAGATTTCTTCACTGAAGAGCTGCTTAAGACTCGATCTCAGCTTATACTTATACACTTGAGCTCGACCATTAGCAAGACATACTATATGCCATCTTTGGAAGGCCATGGTACTCACATCCTTCTACAAATTAGCAACTCTAGTATTATATCTATGGCTGACAGTTGACGCTTAGAGATAACATTGAAACATAGTGGAAACATAACAGAAATATCGGAACGTGCAGAGATACATCTTCAGAGAGAATGTAAGCATAAGGTTAGAACATATGCATGTCTTCCCAGATCCTTAACATATATCTATTATATGGTTCAAATATGAAACTTTCTGGTTGATATCATGCTTATGTCATTACCAAATATATGAATATGATGAAGATGAACCATCTTCCAGTAGATCACTTTATGTTACCACATATCCTTTTTTTAGTATAAATATCTTATTTAATCCACACGACTTCATAAATGCAACAAAGTTTTTTTTTCCCTTTCTTTTCTTTATAATAATGAAATGCTTGAATATAATAACAAGCAACCAGAAACCTTGCCTCAATGGTTTTTCCGTTGGATGCTGTGACTATGTCGCCTGGCCTCATACCTGAACCACTAATCATATTTTCACAGGCAGCAACAACAAAATGAACCTATAAGAATTTTTGAAAGAAGGAATTAGTATACTAATCATCCGCGGATCTCTAAGAGCAAATAACAACATTTCATCGATGCCACCTTTTGTTGAAAATTGCCTAAGAAACTTACCTCCACTCCTGAAGGTTTAATTTGTCCTATGGCTTTCGCAGCACCTAAAGTTGCTGCAGACCCTCCCATATCAAATTTCATTAGCTCTATCAAAGAGCCCGCCCAGCCTTAATGTTGTAACCACCACTGCAACAAAAAGAGGAAAATATATATAATGTCACGTCCCTTTTTCACTAAGCTCTAAATTTCATATAATTGATTAATTTCATGCTTCCAATGCAATAGCTAGACTTCCGGTACCCAAATAATATAAAAAGGAGTTTTACAAGTAAGCAAAAAAAGAGACAATCAGTGGCAATACATAAATGGTGGAAATAATAAAAACTTTTAGGCTGTGTTTGGTTGGGCTTTTTTTCCATGGAAAATATTTCCACCACAAATTTTCCACCAATTGTAGTGTTTGATAGCTTATATTTTCCATTGAATTATTTTCCAAAAAACTATCATTTTCCATATTTTCTTCTAAAATGGTGGAAAATGAAACTTGTCTAACCCATAGGAAAATATCATTTTCCATGGAAAATAACTATTTTTCGTGGAAAATAATGACAATCAAACAACCAAAGTAAGTTTTCCATGGAAAATTTTAAAATTCCATGAAATTTTTTCCTAGGAAAATAATTCCATGGAATTAATTTCTTTTCTACGTATTTTCCACCTTGCAATCAAACACACCCTTAATGTTTATTTTACCTATATTTCTGAAATATTGCCGACCATAAGATACATACCTATCAAATGTTAATCCCTTCCCAACTATGGCCAACTTCCTTTTCACATCACCATTAGGAGGTTTATAGCATAAATGGATGAAATGAGGGGGGTTTGAAGATGCAGCTGCAACTGCCAAGTACGATCCCATGTTCAACTCTTTACATTGCTCAGCGTCTAATATCTTTGCGGTAAAAACATCACTATACAATGAGGCAATTTTTGAAGCCTCTTCTGCCAGTGCACCTGAAGACAGTTAATGCAAATATTAAAAAAAAGGCTCCAGTCTAAGAATCAGATACAGTTTTTAACATAACAATCATGATAAAGCCAAAAAAATATAACATTTTTTTATTACCTGGAGTGAGCACATTGGCTGGTGCATTTACAAGCTCTTTTCCAAGAATCACTCCAGAGCAAATATCACTTGCATATTTGAGTTTTTGGTCCAGTTCTTCTCCTGAACCAAACCCGATAATATCCACTGACTTGAGCAGCGATTTTTTAGATTCTGACTTGAACCTATTGTCTTCGAAGACACCAAGCAAAGTTCCTATAAAGCAAAAAGTTGAATTTAAAAGGTTGCCATACAGCTAGGGTCATTTTCCGTGGATCAGACTTGTAGCCTTGTACTATAACTAAGCACAAGGGCTTGACCATTACCCAACTGGCCAACCCTATAGCTTACCTTTGTTGCCTGGCGAAAGAGGTTGGCATTTCAGCTGTCTAATGTACCAACCAGAAACCATGAGATTTTTGCGGGCTATTGTGGGCCACATTAAAATATTCCTTCAATGGAGAAGCAAAGATCCAAATAACTGGGCAAGGATTGCTGGTTATGATGAGTATGTTGCAAGAACACAATACGATATGACACTTTTTTACATGGCTAGACAGATTCAACACCTATTTTGGCATGTCGTCCTAGTGCATTCTGGAGTCATGGACCCAGCAATAGATTTTGGAGTGTTTGTGCTTCCTAAGTTATGAACGAGGAGACCATTATAAAAGCCAAAAGTTCTTATAAATGAGACTGCCATGAACATTGGCCTCAAATTCCTGAAAGAATTGGACAATGTGAGCAGGATTCCATCTGGACATGAGGCTTTAGCTTGAGGGTCATTGGTGCTTGACTAGCATTTGATGTGTAATTGAGTACTTGCATTTTAGTGGTTTGTATCAAGCCGAGTAGACTACTAGTTAAAACTAAAAGTCTATAACAAATACAACTCATTGCTAAATGAAGGGTCACTAAAACAACCTAAATCTATTGCCTTTATTCAACTATCATACACTCTGTACCATATCACTGTGGATTCTGGTAAGGCCTTTCTATGGAGTAACTTTATATTTGGTTACTTGAGCTGGGTTCAAAATGTTCTGAAACGGTCTTTCTGGTTACGCATTCCGCAGAATTCAAATACAGGATCTCATCTCCAGAATAAAAGTAAGGCCCTTTCTTCGATTAAGATATTATTTTCGGGTCGTCCTTACTGCCCTCCAAGAAAATTAAATCCTGGTTAGATGGTAGAGCCCATTACTTAGAGCATCAATAGTAGATAGAGCTCAAAAACGCATCTTGAGACCCAAATTTGTAATAAAATAAACAAATGTAGAATGGGTTGGGTTTGTATGAGAATAGTAAACAAATAAATCTTGAGGCCCAAATGAGATGAATTGATATAGACCCAAGTGTCATCCTTCTTCTTCTTCTTTTTCAAAAAAATAATATAAAATCTAGAATCTAGAAATTGAGGCTTCAAATTGTGCCTTACTATTCTACAAAATGTGTTCCTACATTCTGAATGTAGAAATTTTGAGGCCTTGACTATAGCTCATGTGGCTGCGACGGGACCATCGTGGGGCTCCAACTGAACCTTACTATTCTACAAAATGGACTCCTACATTCCGAGTCTAGAATCTATAAATTGGGATGAGCCTTACTATTGATGCACTTATGCTTGCTTTTGTAGGTAAGCCTACTGTACCTGACGCAATTGCTGAAGCAGCATTCAGCTTAGATTCTTCCGAGACTGCGCTTGCAACGACGACAGCCGCGTTACTTGCCTGGGCAGCCTTTGCAGCTGCCGCCACAGCCTCGCCAACGCCCCGATACGCAGTGGTGGTGCCGGAGGACGGTTTCGATGGCCCGAGCCCGACCAAGCCCAGCCTCTTGAACCCCATGCCGGGCAGCCTAAGAACCGTGGATTGCCCGGCCTTCCCGGTAAAGTCCTCCTCGGCGGAAGCCTCGGCCAGAAGGCCGCCGAGCTGCTCGTCCAGCTTCCTCAAGATCGGGTTCGCAAACTTGGAGTCCGAGTCCTTCGACAAGTCCTTGTCCGACACCGCGACTGCGAGCATGTCTCCCTTCCATTCCGCAACGTCAATTTCCTTCGAAGAGAACGTGATCTGTAATAAGAAGAAAAAAGGAGAAGTCAACTTTAGCATGAAGGAATTTCATCAAACAGTTGGCGACGTAAATGTGCGTCAAATGTGTTGTGTGGGGAATTTCGTCGAACGGTTGGGCGGCATGGACCTGGGGCGTTTCCGCGACGGAGGGCTTGGTGAGGCCGAGCGTCGCGCGGACGGAGAAGCCGCGCGCCATCGAGAGCGTCCGGCCGAGGCGGCGCGGGGATGGGAGGAGCTGACGTCGCTGCGCGAAGCAGAGAGCGGAGGAGTGGCAGGAGAGGAAAGCAGCAGCAGCGGAAGCCATCGGGAGGAGAGAAAAGAGCGCTATTTAATAGTTTGTTGCTGCTGACGTTTTGTAAGTGGTGGATAAAGAGGGGTTCTTGGTAGTTTCAATTCTGCTATTGTATAAAGCAGAAAAAGGGAGTAAAGAAAGCACATGCCTTATCCATACTGTTTCATCATTTTTGGAACATAAATTTTCACACACAGCATCAAAATTTCTGAGAGCATAATTTTGGACATTATATTTTGAGAACCAAAACGTACATCGGAACGAAGTAATAAATAATTTAGGTGTTAAAAAAATTACAATCAAGATATAGGTCATTCGGTAGGACGTATTGTGCAAAAATAAGACCCCTCGAAAGGTGCATATATTAAATTTTTTTTTACGGTTGTTCGCCACCTAGACAAGAATGGAAGAGTAGTCTTTTATATATATATATATATATATATATATATATATATATATATATATATATATATATATATATATATATATACCAGGCCCTCCATCCTCCAAAAAAATAAAATAAAAAATAGGATTTTTTTTTCATATGTTTTTTTTTGGTTTTTTGGTTCGGAGATGCTACGTTGCCCGCGTGTTTGGACCGTGGTTCTGACCCGCAGGCCACGTGTCATTCCCTCGTTGGGTGGGGGCGACGTGGGTCCTGAAGGCAACAGGGGGCAGTGGGGTGGTGACACGCGGCATGCGGGCACGCACGCGGTCACCCCCCACGAGCAACAAAGCATTTTCGTTTTTGGTTTCATATGTTGAATCCGAGATCGAGTTGGACTTGCTATCGGATTAGGCGCCTTATTAGTGTGAGCTCAAATTCGATTCAATCCGTCCAGGTTGCACTCCTAAGGTTGGTCCACGAGAATTGAAATACATGAATGATGTGAGAAAAGGGAGGAGATAAAGATACAAGCTAAAAAGAACAGGGAGGAGCTAAAGATACAAGCTAAAAAGAACATGACGATGATGAGCCTGGCATGTGCGATGCGGGGCATCCACAACGTCGTAGAACTGACAAAAAAATGCCACGATCTGAGCTGGCGTGGGTCAGAATGGGGCGCCCGTGCATGAAAACTCAACGGCTAGGACGCCGTGCGGACAGTCGAGGACCGGCATCATTCTACCATGGGTATAAACGACGGCCGACCACGCGGCTCGTCGTGCGGCGCCATAAGGGCGTTGAGAAGACATCGTAAGGACATCATGCGTATAGAACGGGTGGCTGGGCGGCATCGGATATCGTAAGCGTCGGAGGTGCCTTCGGCGTCGTGGACGAAGCGAGGCGTTGAGTTGCGGGCGTCAAAAGACGTCGGCCGACTCGTGGAGCTCTGGAGCGCGCGGAGTGCGTGGGACGTGCATGTGGGGCGATGATAAAAAAGCCAGTGTGGACAAGATCTGCACGAAGAGTCCGAAACGACATGACGACTGGCTAAAAATCGTGTAAGGAGAGAGACGATTTAACTGAGCCGGCACGTGCTGAAAATTGAAAAGAAGAAGAAGAAGAAGTGGGAAATCTATTGTTTGGTTGGGGGAAAATTAAGCTTGAAAAGCAAATAACCTAAGCTTGATCCATATCTTCATTTTTTTTGTTATAACCTAAGCATGATCCATCTCTTTCGTCTAACCAAAGAGTGATTAGGTCAAGGTGTGTAATGGGTCGGGCCGAGGCCCGATTTGATTGTGTTCGGGCCGGTCCGAGCTTAGCCCATGGAGAGGGAGTGGGCCGGCCCGGAAGAAAATTGAGGAAACCCAGCTCGAACCCGTGGACCGATCAGGGTCGGGTCGGGCCAAACTGGATAGGGTCTGGGCGTCCCGGTTTATTTAATAAAAGTTATTTTGAGAAGAAAAAATGGAAATAATTTGATAATTTTTGATATAACATTTATGTTTTGAATATCTAGCAATTAACTCTTATGCACTAAGAATGATCAATGACATGATTTGAATATTAAAGTGATGTAATTGTCCAAAGTTTAATATCATGTTACAGATTTAAATATTAAACAAATTTATACAATATATTAATTTTTATAAACGGATTTAATTGTTATATATTGTAAATGAATTTAATTGTCATATAATTTGAATAACTACCATTTATGCTTTAAATGTTTTGAATGACTATTAGTTAATTAGCATGTACAAAAAATGACCCTGATTTGAATATTAATCATATTTGTTTATCCAAAGTTTATCATATTAAATGTATTTGAATATTAAACAAATTTGTACTGTATATTAGTTTTTTGGACAGATTTAATTATTATATACTATAAACGGATTCAATTGTCATATAATTTGAATAACTATAATTTATGCTTTTAATGTTTGAATGACTATTAATTAATTATCATATACTAAAAATGACTAATGACGTGATTTGAATATTAAATGGGTTCACTTGTCCAAAGTTTAATTGCCATATCACGGATTTGAATATTAAACAAATTTATACAATATAAACATATTTAATTGTCATATCATTTGAATACCAGATATGTTTTGAATGACTATTAATTACTTGTCATATACTAAAAATGACAATGATTTGAATATTAAACATATTTAATTGTCTAAAGTTTAATTATCATATTACGGATTTGAATATTAAATGGATTTATATAATATATATATTTTTATAAACAGATTTAGTTATCATCTCACACTATATAATGAGGCTTCAAAACGGCTCAAAAGTGAGCCGTCTAAGTCGTCATTATATCACGGTCCATTTTATTTTTTAAAAAAAAAAATAAATTTTCTAAAAATTCTTGAAAAAAGTTTAAATTTGTCAACATGGAGAATCAAACTCAACCAAACAAGAAAAATACCTCACACCTTAACCACATGAGTTAGAAGAGATATTTGATTATAGTTGGATACTATTCTTATTATCAGTTATTATACATACAAAGCATGTGCATTTACTAGTATACTATAAAGGAATTTGATTGTCATATAATTTGAATAACTATCATTAATGTTTTGAATGGTTATCAATTGTTTGTCATATACTAAAAATAACAATGACATGATAATTTCATATTAAATCTATATTAACTTATTATTTGAATGGCAATTAATTGGTTTTTATATACTAAAAATGACAATGACACGATAATTCCGATTAAGTTCATGTAAGTTTATGTCTACTGCTTTATATATAAGGAGTGCTCTAGAACCAGCCGGGCCGGGTCGATCGGGTTGGAAGGATAAACCCGGTTAGGGCTGAATTTTGTATCGGTTCGGACTGGGCATACGGGCTGCAAAACTGTAACTCAGTTAGAATCCGAGCCTCCTACAGGCTGAATCGGGCCGGCCCGTTGATCGGGTCCGGACCGACCCAGATCGACGTTGATCGGCTAGGGTCCGGATGGATTCCTGACTGCCCGGCCCATTGTACACCTTGATGTATGGGGACTGGTCCACCCATATGGACTAAGTTCTTCGTCATGCAACATTTTCGTACCAAAACCCTCCATGAGGTGTTTATGTAATATAATCAATACAGAAATGATCGCGATTGCCCAATTTTTTCCTACCTCTCTAACATGTGAGCTACTAATACTTATAGTGATGTATATTGATCTTATATATTATTGGAAAAGTACTTTAACTCAATTGTGTATCCTATTAATCTTGGCTTAATTATAACTTATATCTTCAACTATGTCGTTTTTTAAACTTGACATCTTACTTTTTTGGGGGACAACTTAATAACCTGGGAAAAAAAAAATAGAAAAAAATAGAAAAAAGAAACGAAAAATTTTATGAAAAGCATAAAAGTTTAAAAAAATTGTGTAAAAGACACGAAGTTTAGAAGAATTACAAGGAGAGCATCGTCGCGCCTTAAAATAGGGCGCCAAAAAAATAAATGTCCTAATTTACGGCGTCCAAAAAAATTCGATTAACAAAATGGCGTCCTAAAGTGGGGCGTGTTAAATTTTTTGGCGCCCAAATGAAGGGCGTCAATTTTTTTTTAAAAAATAAACCGACGCCCAAATGAAGGGCGTGGAATTTTTTTGCTGCAGCTGTAACCCGCATGCGAAAGCTGCCACGTGGCTTCTCAATACTGCCTCGTGTGCGTTGTAAAAATAGTCATTGTAAAAATAATTTTACCAAAGAAAAAAAAGCGCCTAAAAAATGGGCGCCAAAATAAAATAAAAGCCCTTTTGTTGGGCGCCCATTTTCCCTCCAGCCACCTACTTTCATTACATTCATAACACCTTTAACTACACCTTTAACTACAATAACTAATTCTTTTTCTTTTTGATAAAAAGAAGAGTAGAGACCAGCAGCGCAGTTCTTGACAGTCTCTCTCTCCCCCCTCTACTATTTGCTGTCGATGCTTGCACCACAAAATAGCAAGCTGCTGCTCTCGCTCTCTACAGAGTTCATTCCATTTTATGTCAATTGGTCGACCTCTGGTGTGGCCTTTTTTCTAGCAAGTGGAGTGAAGTAACTTAATAAACATTTTAATTTAGAAATAAACGCCCTTCATTTGGGCGCCGGTTTATTTAAAAAAAAAAAATTTGACGCCCTTCATTTGGACGCCAAAAAGTTTTACACACCTCTGCCGTGTTTAAGGACTGGGACAACGCTAATTAACCGAACTTTATTTGACGCCGTAAATTAGGACGTTTATTTTTTTGGCACCCTATTTTAAGGCACGACGATGCTCTCCTTGTAATTCTCCTAAACTTCGTGTCTTTTACACAATCTTTTTAAACTTTTATGCTTTTCATAAAATTTTCGGAAAAAATATCCTTGTCCTCCACAGCACCCCCCCCTCCACCCCCGTCCTCCCTTGCACCCCCTCGGGCCACCCACGTCCACCTCCCCCCTCCTTGACAAATTCCGAATTTTTTTTTCCGAAAACAATTTGTATGAGTGTCACGTCGAGGGTTATGACTATTTTGGTTTCCGTTTGAAAGTGAACATTCAGTGTTTGAAAGTGAACATTTAGTGAATAAATTAGATAAGAATATTGGTTCCCTCGTCTGGGATGGACGGCGGGGCACTGGTTGCCACGTTGCTGCGGGCAAGCGTGGTCACCCCTAAATATGCTTTGGAAGGAGCAATCCATAGGAAATTGGTGGTGTGTGACAACAGAGCTCTACTCCTCTCTCCTTGACATTGTTTCAAATGCTTGGAAGACCAAACTCAAAGCCCCTCCTCTCCCTCGCCGCCAGCCTCCTCCAAAGAGCCTCCCCAAACAATCCCAACTCCCAAACCCTGAAAACCCTAACCCTAATCCCCAAACCCCACAGCCTCCAAAACCCTAATTCGCAACCCCCCCTCCTCCTCTCCCAACCCACCTCCAGCGACCAACCCCTAGACCTCGACGCCCTCCTCAAAGACTTCCACCCCAGCCTCCTCACTCCAGACCTGCTCCTCCAAACCCTAAAATCCTACAAAGCCCTAGGCAGGCCCAAAACCCTAGAATTCTTCTCATGGGCAGGAGCCCAGCTGGGCTTCCGCCTCGACGACCCCGTCGTCGAGTCCATGGCCGACTTCCTCGGCCGCAGGAAGCTCTTCGACGACCTAAAATGCCTCCTCGCAACCATCTCGGCCAAAAATTCTTCTCATGGGCCGCGGCCCTGTCTCCCCCAAAACAATCTCCATCTGCATCCGATAAACTTCATAGCATATATATCAATAATTACAAAATCTTAATTATTCAAACGGATAGAACTATATTGCATATGCCACCACATCTACAACCCAAATATTTATAAAGGTACTGCACCTTTTGATCAGGGCTAGCCCCTGATCAAAAAGTGAAGTGCCTTGTATAACAAGGACTGCCCAATTTTCGGACAGTTCTGCAAACTGAATGGACTGCCAGAAAACTTGGCAGTCCTAAGTCTCAGCATGTGAAACAAAATGACTGTCCATTTTTCTGGCAGTCCTACATACTGTAGGACTGTCAGAAATTTGGGCAGTCCTTGTTATAAAAGATACTTCACTTTTTGATCAGGGGCTAGTCCTAATGGACTAGCCCTGATCAAAAGGTGCTGTGCCTTTATAACTAGCCATAAAGAAATACTTGTGTATATATGACATTGAAGCAGTCACCAAACTAAGGCACAAATGAAAAACTCCTAATGTCCATTTGCAAACACCTAGAAGCCACTCTTAGTAATAGAAGCAGCCCTACATACCCACTAATCTAAATCTAGATAAAAGCCGATTGAAGAGTAAATAAAATAATAACCACTAATCTCTGACGTCAAAATAATCTTTTTAGCACACCATGGATTACAAAATTTTGATTATGCATGCGAATTAAACAAATCAATCGTCTCAACTGATTAGAAGCTAGTGTAAACCTATAACTTCTCCGTTCCCATCCCTGTCCCCATTTCCGCCTTCGGATTCGGGGGGATATTGTCATTCCTAGGCAGTGATGCAAGGAATCGCTCGATACAAATTTTCTTGCAAAACTTAGGAAAAATAGGTTGAACCCATGCAGCTTTTATCATCTTAAGTTCTTCTTCTTCATTAGTCATAGTAGTGTACGCAAGCACACGGAACTAGAAGGGAAATTCCAAACTAACGCTCCCTGCACCTACAGAGATGGAGATGCCCTTCGCTCCAAAACCTGTTTGCCAAATTGGCCAATGCCGATGCCAGTCCATTCCATTACCATGTTCAGCCTATGGCTATCCGCATCAATATATCTCGTCCAACATAGTACCTTCTTGTTGACAAAATCGTAGACCAACCCGTCCTTGCTTCCGTTGATATATATCGTCTCCTTCTCCTGCCTCATCTTGCAGATGCACCATCGATCATTGACGCAGTTGCAGTCGGAACAGTCGACGCTCTCGTGGTGCCGAATCGGTCGTTGCCCCCCACGCTAATCCTCTGCACCTCCCACCTGAGGTGGTTGCCTGCCGCCCACCGGCACATGCTGATCTCCAGGATCGATTCCCCCGGCCGGCTGACGATAAATGCGAGAAAATTCCGAGGAGGTGTCGCCCCCGCCGTCGAGGGAACCACGAACGAGCCGACCTGTTCGGAGTATGTCTTGTGCTTCGGGAGGTCCACCTTCTCTAGGGTGAAGAGGCTGTAGAGGAAGAAGACCGCCGTCGAGGGAACCACGAACGAGCCGACCTGTTCGGAGTATGTCTTGTGCTTCGGGAGGTCCACCTTCTCTAGGGTGAAGAGGCTGTAGAGGAAGAAGACCTGATCGTCGTCTCCATCGCGGCGTCGTGCGAGCAGCCATCCGGCCTTGCTCTCGAGAATGACTGTATTTCTGAGGTGGGGGAAATAGAAGGTACAGAGGCTCCGTTTGATGAAGTCGTACATGTAGCACTTGTCCGGTGCGTTGCCATCGAAGCCATAGAGCAACAGCCAGGGGACTCCAGGAGCTCTGGAAGCATATTGGACCACGACCGTTTTCTCCGCACAAGCAATTTCATCAGCAATCCCATATTTTCGAATGGAGAGACAAGTAGAGTCTTTCGAATATAAAGAAGAGGAGAGAGAGGATCCGGTTCTTTTACTTATATAAAAGAGAGAGGATTGAGATGGGTTATTCATCTCCAATTACCTAATTTAGGTAGATTCTAAGTGCTATAAATCTTTTTTATATATTGCATAATTTATTAGAGAGAATTATTTTAGGAGATTGAATCAAAACTAATTATGGCTAGTGGAATAATTGAAAATTACCTAAATTAATTAGCTACATATGAAGGTTGGTAATAATATTGGATCTCCAATTAAGCAATTTAGGTAGATTCTAATTGAAATGAATCTTGTTTTATATATTGCATAATTTATTAGAGAAAATTAAGACTAATTATGGCTAGTGGAATAATTGAAAATCTACCTAAATTAATTAGCTACATATGAAGGTTGGTAATAATATTGGATCTCCTCTAATTGATATGAATCTTTTTTTATATTATGCACTAGTCACCATGCCATATCACCATGCTGAGATGATATCTCCCAAGATATTTGGGAGCCAAAGCAAAAAAAAAAAAAAAAAAAAAATTTAGCTATTCAAAGGAAATTTTATTTGTATTTCCGCGAACCAAAGGAGGCGCTAGGCAACGGTCACTAGAATGGGGGTTTTAAAGAAACGGAGCCCTCCCTCTTCCTGTCTCAAACCAAGGGTTTTAGGAAGAACAGAGCTCTCGTCCGGAGGAAGAAGCTGGAGGAGAACAAGAAGAGGCTCGAAGAGCTCAACATCGGCCACTTGTCCGTTGCTCTTCGATCACCGGAGACCCCTGCCAAATCTCCAGTTCCGTTCGATTCCTTTCCTAACCTCCCGGAGCAGCACTATAAGGGTCCGTTTGGTAAACCGTATTTGGAGATGGGATTTAGATTTTTATGGATTTGGAGACAAATTCATGGAATGTTTGATTGGAGATGGATTTGGATATGGAAAGTATGACAAAATCCAAAACTTGGATTTGGTTGGATTTTGGAGGAAAAAATAATTATTATTTAATAAAAAATTATCGTTAAAAATTAGTAAATTAAAAATTAGTTAATCTTTAATAATTTCGTTAAAAATATTTATTCTTTAATAATTTCGTTAAAAATTAGTTAATTAATAAAAAAACTATTTTATTAGTATTATTAATTAATAAAAAATAGTATTATTAATTAAAAAATGGGATTTTTTGACTTTCATCCCACTTATTAATATGAATTTGTACTTACATCCCACTTTTAAATTTTATTTGACTTACATCCCACTTTTGTCACGAAAAATATTTTTTGTGACAAAACGAATACTTTTCGTGACAATATAAATACTTTTAGTGACAAAAAGTGGGATGTAAGTCTAAAAAAAATAAAAAGTGGGATGTAAGTACAAATGCATATTAATAAGTGGGATGAAAGTCAAAAAATCCCTTAAAAAATTAGTTAATTTCGTTATAATAATAATTAATAATTTATTAGTATTATTATAATATTAATTAATAATATTTTATTATTTAGTTAATAATTATAATTTACTAGTATTATTATAATAATATTAATTAATAATTTATTAGTATTATTATAATATTAATTAATAATCATATCCTATGTTTAGTATTATTAATTAAAAATTAGTTAATTAGTTAATTTTGTTATAATCATATTAATAATTTATTAGTATTATTATAATATTAATTAATAATTTGTTAATAACTATTTTATTATAATCTTAATTAATAATACTTAATCACAATTAGAATCATATTTTATAATAATTTAATTAATAATTTACTAATCATAATAATATTAATTTATAATTACTATTTTTAAAATATTTAATTTATAGTTTATTAATCGTTAATTATTAATTATTAATCAATAATTATAATTTATAATTATTAATCGTTAATAAAAAATTATCGATTGTTAATTATTAATTATTAATCGTTAATTATAATTTATAGTTATTAATTATTAATTATTAATTATTAATTATTAATCCTTAATTATTAATCGTTATTTATTTAAAAATTAACTAATCATTAATTATTAATTATTAACTTTATAATTAATAATAACTAATCGTCAATTATTAATTATTAATCGTTAATTACTAATCGTTAATTATTAATTTTATAAATAATAATAACTATAATTAATCATAATTAATTAATAGCTTAATTATTGATCATGACTATAATTTAATTATTAATCATAAAACCAAATCCTATGTTTGGTTGGAGTTGGATTTGGAGTTGGATTTGAATAGTAAAATCCATGATTTGGATTTGGAGGATTTCCAAATCCAAATCCAAATAGTAAAATCCCGTTACCAAACAAGCCCTAAGGAGAAGGTGTTTTATGTCATCCCTTTATATATATATATATATATATATATATATATATATATATATATATATATATATATATATATATATATATATACACACACTTCAGGATATACACACTTCAGGATGCAAGCGGCGCTAGGGTTCGGGCTCTTTCGCGATGGTGAAGGGAACGCGGGCAATGGCTCGCAGACGGGGGATCCAAGCGTTGATGGTCATGGAGAGGATACGGCGATGGATGAGGCGGTCCAGGAGATGGCGGGAGGCTGGACTACGGCGGAACGAAGACGCAGATTTAAGCTCCCGGTGGTGCAGGAAGTCGGGAATCGGCCTGAGGACGTTAACATCAGAAATAGGATGCAAAGAAACCGTAATGGGAGTAGGTCGACTCCTGTGTCTCGCGATCAGGAGGAGAAACGAAGGATGCGAGGGAAGCAGATTCTTAGCATGGGAAAGGAGAAGGAGATAAGAAGCCAAGTAATGACGCCTACCCCGAAGCGGATCGTCCGACAAAACATATGCAATACGGAGGAGGTGCGATCTAAACCGATCTCCTGGGCGGAGATATGCAAACCAGCAACGGTTCAAGAAGAGGTCGAACTACAATACATCGAACCAAGTGTTGTGAACGGCAAAAAAGTTGTCGAAATCACGACATATGATATTCAGGAGACTAAAGAGTATTGGAAGAATACCCTGATCCTGTACGTCATGGGGGATCGGTCGTTCTACGGACAGATCCGGGCTTTTGCACACAGAGTTTGGAGACCCAAAGGAAATATGGAATTCTTCTCGCGAGAGAACGGATTCTATTTCGTTAAATTTGATCTAGCGGAGGATCTGGAGCGCATACTGGAGGGCGGTCCCTGGACGTTTGATGGTAGGTTGGTAGTGCTCAAGCGATGGCATCCGGAACTGAATTTCGAGAAGGACAGATTAACCAAAGTCCCCATATGGATACGTATGCCGTGGCTATCCCCGCAACTTTGGAGCATACCCTCAATAATGAAACTTGCAAGTATGGTGGGAAACCCTTTGCGTACGGATATTCCTACAGCCAGGAGAATGAGACTTTCCTATGCGAGAGTTTTTGTGGAAATCAATGCAGGTGATTGCTTACCGAGGAAGATCGACATCATACTACCTAATGGAGAGTGGAGTGTTCAAGATATTGATTATGAATGGATGCCGCCTTCATGCACGAAGTGTAACTATTTTGGGCATACCAGGGTTTAATGCAAAGAGGAGACAGAAACAGGGGGAGACAAGCGCGGACAGGATATATCTAGTGAGCAGGAACCAGAGGGATCGGAACCGCCATCTGAAGATCGGATGCAGATTCTCACACAGGAAGACTCAAATGGCAGGACACAAAGGGAACAATTCAACAGGGCGTCGACTTGATGGAACACAGCTCGGTGCTTGGTAAGAGACATGTCCCAGAGGCAAACAATGTCCATCGCCAACCGGGATGTCTAGCATTGGTTCTAGTAGAGCCTCCTAGGCCTCAAAATATAAATATACCGCAACAAGAGGACACATGACAATGGGCGGGGATGGAGGATGAAACGGAAGTGGAAAATTCGCCGAGAGGAAATAGGAAGGCGGCCAGGATAGAAGTACCAGAATCATCTAATGTCAGCGAGGAGGCTACCAATAGGACGGAAGATAGAAGCAAAACAATGGAGTTGACCATAGCGAACCCGGAGTGGCACCGGTTGTTACGGGAGGAAGCAAGCAACTCCGGCACGTCAGCAGATGCGAGAGGAAGGGTATCTCAGATTTCTACTCTCCCTAATTGTCCAAGGGAGAGTGGGAGGAGGTTGACGGACAACGCAAACCAATAATATCCATGTCTATACTAACATGGAACGTCAGAGGGTGCAACTCTATAGGACGTTGGAGAGAGATTACTAAGCTTATGAGGAGTACGAGAAGCTCTATAGTGTCCATCCTAGAGAGCAAAATCAAGTCTAGCAATAGATTGGACAGCCGAACTCCTTCGCAGTGGCAGGCGGTTCACAACTCTACTGTTAGCGGGGTTGCTCGGATTTGGATGATGTGGGATACTTGCATCTGGACGGGACAAGTGACGTTCCTATCGGAACAACTGATTGTAGTGGAACTCTTGAACAAAGGGGGCCTTCGCATCATGGTTGGAGCGGTGTACGGTCATAACGATCGCCGACGACGATTCCAGCTCTGGAAGGACCTGATTACGGTTGCAGAACGAGTTACTGATAATATGCCGCTTATTATTGGCGGAGATTTCAATGCCATGCTGGCGGAGTCGAAAAAACTAGGGGGACGCCAAGTCCCGGCGCCCATTCTTGCAGACTTCCAGGATTGTCTTCTCGCGTCGGGCTTAACCTGCATGTCTCGGACGGGTCACATCTAGACATGGAGTAACAACTCGACAATAAATCGGGTTATGTGCCAACTTTATAGGGCTATCTGCAACAACAAGTGGTTGGAGTTATTCCCCGACGTGAAGGTGGAGGGTCTGCCGAGTGGGACTAGTGACCACTCGCCTCTGCTTATACGGCTTCAGGCGTCGCATCCTAGCCGTCGTCGTCCGTTCCGGTTTAATAACGCATGGCCTCACATTCCTGGATACAAGGAGGCTATTGAGCAGGGTCTTAGCATCGCCTTCAAAGGGAATGCACAGTTCTGCTTAATCCAGAGACTGAAGCACGTTAAAAAGGCTATTAAAGGCTGGAATAGGAGCCGCCCATCCACTAGTCTCGATGCTTTGGAGAAGGAGTTACAGGAGATTCAGGAGCAAATCCAATCCCACCCGATGGATGCTCATCTCGTCAGCAGAGGGTTGACGCTTCAAGAGGAGGTTCGAAAAGGCAGATTCCACGAGGAACTTGGACTTCAGCAGCAGGCGAAATGTTCTTGGCTCAGAGACGGAGATCGATGTTCTAAATTTTTCCATTCTACCATAAAAGCTCGACAGCACAGAAATGCTATGGGTCCACTATTGGACGCACAAGGAATCCCGACCACAGATGACCAAGTCATTAAAGAGGAAGCTGTCAGGTATTTTTCGTCTTTGTACAATCAAACTGACTATTTGGAGAATTTCCCTGCTGTTACATGTAAACGTATAGTATCGGAAGAAGGCAATCGGTTACTGAAGAGAGTGGTTTCGATGGAGGAAGTGGAGGCTATTATTAAAGAAGCAGATCCAAATAAATCCCCTGGCCCTGACGGATTTAATGCTACCTTCTACAAGCATCACTGGGATGTACTGAAGAACCAAGTGCTAGGTGTAGTGCAAGATTTCTTTAACAATGGAAGACTAGTGAGAGAATTAAACCACACCTTTCTTACGCTTATTCCAAAAAAGGAGGGCGCGCCGGAGCTAGCAGACTTCAGGCCTATCTCTTGTTGTAACTTCCTCTATAAAATTATTACTCATGTTATGTGTAATAGAATGCAGGAGCTTATGCAGGGTCTGAACTCGGGAAATCAATCTGCCTTCATAAAAGGGAGGTCTATTGCGGAAAACTGTTTGCTTGCACATGAGTTAGTTCGCGACTTCAACAAACGAGGAGGAAGGAGAGGATGCATAAAACTCGACTTACGGAAAGCGTATGACATGGTGAACAAGAAGTTTGTGTGCCAAATGATGCGTAGTATGGGCTTCGAAGAGTGGTGGGTGGAGCGGATCAGAGAATGCATCTCAACACCAACATTTTCTATTCTCATTAAAGGGCAACCATGCAGATATTTTGCAAGTACAAGAGGCATAAGACAAGGAGACCCGCTCTCCCCGTACCTATTTACGATCGTCATGGAATATTTCACTTGCCAGATGGAGCGTGCAGTGCATACAAAACAAATAGCACCAATTCTCAAGCGAGTTCAGCCGCCAATATCTCATCTAATCTACGCGGATGATCTTCTGGTATTTATTGAGCCTACAGAGCGATCCATCACCGCGCTGAATAATATTTTTGAGGAGTTTGCAGCTATGTCAAGATTGACGCTCAATAAAGAAAAGAGCCAAATTTATCTGAACAGAGATTGTCCTGAAAAAGATAAATGGTCTCAGATGTTACAAATTGAGGAGGGGCAGTTGCCGGTAAGATATCTTGGTATACCTCTCTCTATTAATTATGTGCGAGACGCGGAGTGCCAAGGTTTGATTCAGTACATCCACACAAAACTAGAGGGTTGGCAAGCGCAAGTGTTATCTTTCGGAGGAAGGATAGAACTCGTCCGATCAATAATATATGTCGTAGCTAATTATTGGATGCAAGCCATATACATCCCAGACAAGACTGTACAGAAGATCGAAAAATTGTGCGCTAATTTTGTGTGGAGAGGTGGGATACATACTATAAGCTGGGATGAGCTGACAAGACCGAGAGAGGAAGGAGGAATAGGCCTGAGATCTTTACGTACGCTTCGGGAGGTTGCGTTTCATAAGCTGGCTTGGAGATTCCTTGAAGGAAAATCATTATGGGCACGATGGTCTCGGAGCAGGTATTTAAAAGATAGTAATTTTTGGGTGCATACGATTGATAATAACTATTCAGTTACATTCAAAAATATTCTTCGTCTTCGGAACTCATTGAAGATTAAGATTCGTCGTATCATCCATGATGGTCGATCGACCAACCTCTGGTTTGATCCTTGGTTAAACCATCAGAGCCTTATTGATCATATGGGCTGGCCTGTGTTCGAATTGTGTGGCGCGGACGGACACCTCTCAGTTCTGATTCAGGGAGGCGTATGGAACATTACTAACTGAGCTATTTTACATAGCCTTGTGGCCGAAATCTCCAATATTGAGATTGATAAGGAGGGCGGTGAGGACAGATGGGAGTGGGCAGGTAGCTCTGGAGGAGGCTTCGTGACAAAGGAGGTTTACGAGGTGTTGCGAACTCGGCACACAACTATCGCATAGGCGGAGGTAGTTTGGGCTAAGAGAGTGTCCATGAAAATGAAGCTGTGTTTATATAAAGCAATGCGGGATCGACTTCTCACGAAATCGAGAATGAATCGTATTGGAATTCCAGTACAGAATATAGCTTGCGTGCTATGTGGCAGCGGAAGCGAGACGAGGAGTCACTTATTCTTCGAATGCTCGGTTTCTGGGAAAATATGGAGACAATGTCTGCAGAAAGCTGGAGTGCAGGGTGTTAATGCAACAGAATTAACAGGTATTGTGGAAGACATCATGAACTTGAAGACTCATGGGACCATAGCGTTTATCAAGGCTCGAAAATGGCTTCTGGCAGCAGTTTGGCATACTTGGAGAGAGAGGAACAGACGGATATTTGAAGATCATATAATGTCTATCAGAGGAATTATTAACAATATTGCTACTGATATAGCTGTTATGGGAGATTAGACACTCATAGCTCAGGTGTATGAGATGCATTGTATCATGACTCTTGTAATTATTTTTCGTTTTATCAATTGAAGCACCCTTTCTTCAAATATATATATATATATATATATATATATATATATATATATATATATATATATATATATTACCAGGCCCTCCATCCCCCCAAAAAATAAAATAAAAAATAGGATTTTTTTTTTTGGTTTTTTGGTTCGGAGATGCTAAGTTGCCCGCGTGTTTGGACCGTGGTTCTGGCCCGCAGGCCACGTGTCATCCCCTCGTTGGGTGGGGGCGACGTGGGTCCTGAAGGCAGCAGGGGGCAGTGGGGTGGTTACACGCGGCGTGCGGGCACGCACACGGTCACCCCCCACGAGCAACAAAGCATTTTCTTTTTTGGTTTCATATGAGTCCGGTGACGCTTCAGCCCACCTCAGCCTAGCCTAGCCTAGCCTAGTCCACCCTAGGTTGGCTCTATCCAAAGCATGTCCTATTTCCTACACAGTACATGATAAAAGAACCCCTTGTTCAAATTAACAATTAATTAACAACATATAGACTACAATTAGTTGCTGGTTAGGTAGAGAAATTAAAGAAAGAAACTCTGAAACCAATGCGGATTTTCCTTTGAAGACTGATATATTTTTTTTCATACTACAAATTTCTCTCAAGATACATCAGACATGCATGATTTACTAATAACTGATCATACTGAGATATATGTGTGTTAGCAGTACAGACCTTGACCGTGACACTTGCACAAGAGGAGAGGTCATATGTGGTCTGGTTCTAGCCCTTCCGAGCATTTTTGGATCAACAATGCTCGGACCTCCTTAATTTGATGCCATTACTCATAATTCTTATATCACTGACACGAACTGATATACGAGTATACGTGCTCGATGGATGATTCTGACACAACCAGAGATAGTAAACACGATACGATACAACTTTCTTTCTGTCTTAGGTTCCACGACGGCTTTCAATGATATATTGCATACACATGAGGCTCCTGCTAAAATCATACGCGAACTTCATAATCTTGATGATTAACATACAAAACTCCCTACTAAAATACACTGTACTTTGTTATCCTACATGACCACATCAATACTGACACAATGTGAATGTGTTTAGGAAGAAGACCATCTGACAGATCAAGCCAAGTTAATGGTTACTACAGTGTCTTCCTAATCCTGTCCCAATCAACAGCTATATCCATGCATAGGAATCAAGTTATGGCAATACTTCTTCTATATAAAGAGAGTCATTCCAGTGGTAACCTTACTGATCAATTTCATCTCAATCATTTTGCAAGTACTATATATAGCTCCAACTTTGAATTAATCGCTTTCCCTGGCCTTGTCCATCTTGGGTGTTAGAAGACTTGCCAATGCCACTCAACCAGTTTCAATTTCAATCTACAGAATTGACACAAATGTTTTAGTAATGGGGGGCCAAACAATACTCAAATGTTATTATTGCATGCATCTACAGATTTACCACAACTTATGAAGAGGTGAAACCAAAAGATTCATTGTACACATGATCATCATGACATTGGCATTTTACTCTATACTGGCATTCATGTATCATCAATTGCAAGAACGAAACAAATTTCGACTTAACTGAAGGAAGTAACTGCAAAAGAAGAACATAACTTCTCTTAACCAGTCTCGAGTCTAACAAGTAAAATCTGGCAAAACCTTGGCGAAATTAAATGAGATTTGTCACCAGTTTACCCAACCTTACAGAAAATCCTGTGGCTTAAACAAACTTTGGCTTTCATCACTGAAAATGTTCATCTCTATTGGACTTTTGATGATACAAGGATCATGTTTATAATTATGAATGAGAAATTTTACCAACAAAGCTCAGGTCAAAGGCTATACAAGAGCAGATACAACAACAGCTAACACCACAATGGATGGACTGATAATAAACTAAAATTAACGGGTCCTGTTAGTTTCAAGAGTTTTGCACCGGAACTGGAGCACATTTTCGTCAAACAGAGGACGGTTCATGCCATCAGAATTGGTTGCAGGAGCTTCCTCTCCAGAGGCCGAGGTGAATCCGATGCTGAGAAGGGTTTGTGCAGATTCCAATGTTTTCTCCCCTCCAAGTTCCGAAGCCTTGTTACCATTTGGTTCTACATCAGTTGGAGCTTTTCGATCTAATGGGTTGAATGCTTGTAATGGTACCGCATTTGTTGCTGCAACTGCAGCAGCAACAAGGGCACTACTTGGCTGATCGCTGCCACTCCTGGGAGGAGGTTGGTCGTGGTTGTGTTTTCCCTCGTAGGTAATAATGATGGCTTTGGCGTCATCTGAAGCTCTTTCAACATGCTTACGAACAGGACATCCATCATGTGTGCACCTGTAATAGCTTCTGAGAACACCATCGACATGTATCAGGTAAAAAAAACAATTAGTGACCACCAAAAAGAATTTCAAAGGCATGATCTGTCTCTTCTGCTCACAAAAAAGTGAAAGGATAGAGCTGAAATTAATAATACAGGAAAACTCACAAAAATAAGCTTAGGCAATGTGAATTTATGCAGAGAGATTAATGAAAACATAACATGTAAGACAAGCCAACCCATATTCACCACTCATTAATCACACTGACCCAGCCCTAACTAAAGGCTTGAGCCAACAATTTTCAGCTGTTACTAATCACTGGAACGAATGGACCATGTGAGTTGACCCTACCAATTCTACCCCTGTACGCTATAACACACTGGTTTTAAGAATTGGTCAGTCCTACACTCTATGCCCACCAGGGCAAGTGGGAGAGAGGAAACATTTTTTGATTGCTATCCCTCACCATCCCTTGTTTGGGTGCTTCCATGGTTGGCAATGTTGGAAAAGGGTGTGCAGCCACAATCAGAGGTATGTTCATCCTTTCTTCCTGTCTTCTGACAAGAATTTCGGTTTTCAACATACTATTGCTTGTTTCAGCTGGTTTTGACAAAACTTCAAGTTTAACAGTTCTGATCAGCTGTGACCAAAACCAATTTTAAACTCACAATGCGTATAGGTGTTCAATTTCAAATTTCAAAACCCTAAGGGCTATAACATCTTAGTATGACCACTATACAGTTCATGGTATTGAAAAGTATTGTATTGAAGAAACTGACCTCTATCCTTGGGATATATGTATTCAAGGGGTATTTGGACATGAATTGGGTCCAAAGAAGATTTATCAACCACTTCAGCAGCATACAACAACAACAAAGTCTTTATCCCAAATTTTTGGGGATCAACCACTTCAGCATGATCATCCAAATTTAAAAAAGAAATGTGCATTTAGTAAATTGTTTTCACTAATGAACACTGATCTGCATAGAATCAATACCACTGATCTGCATAGAAAAGCAGTGCAAGATCAAGTGCATGAAACATAACAAAGTACCATAGAAAGTGAGAAAATTCAGCATCCTCAATTTTTTTTCCTGTTTATAATAGATGTCCAAGGAACTTTATTTTGATATAAGTAGATATTTGGTTTCAACCAGAGGTTTCTAAGAGCTTACGATATTCTAAAGTGGTGCACAGGAATAAGAAATCTTAGTCACCGCTAGAGAGTCGTCGTATTGGCTATCAATATTGAAGGTCCAACATATCAGAACACTCTACCTGAACCAACCGAAATATTTAATACCTTATTGCCCTAGAATTCTACACTACAGCCTTTCAAACCACAAACTCAGGGACACTGTCGCCCTTATCCTGAACCATGTTGAGTCGACACTGGATCAGAGTTATAAGCTGAAAACCACGTATTGGTCCAGGTTGTTTAGGTATTGGTCAAACCTGCTTGTGACCTTCCCATTCCTATCTAACAGAATATAGAGTTGACGACCACATGCAAAATATACACTAGGACATGGAAAAAAAAGGTGATGACACAAACCGTATTCTCTCAAATTATGGGTTATTTACACTAACTACCCTACGTTTTGGGTTTATAACACGGGGTACTCCTACTTTTAAACTAATTACACTGACCATCCCTCCCAAAAAAATTAAAAATATGGTAGTTAGTGTTATAATTTTTTTATTTTTATCTTAAAAGTAAGGGTACCCCGTGTAATAAATATAAAACATGGGGGTGGTCAGTGTAATTAGTTTAAAAGTAGGATACGTGAATGAATGGATAAGTATCATTATTGCACGCAAAATGCATGCTATAAAAGCAACAGCTTTGAACTTTGAAGAAAAGTAAGTCATCATATGTAGCATGTATGCTGAGTGATACTATGATTGAATCCACAGGAATATCTCAATTCTAATAAGCATTCAAGACTTAGATAAGAAACATGTAACACACAAAAATGACATTCTACCTTGGATTAGGATTTCCCTTAACAATCTTTTGTCCATACTTGCGCCACCTGTAACCATCATCTACACGTCCAGCCACAGATGCACTCTGCACAACAATTTTGGGCTCCTTGATTGTTCTAAGAACTGGAGTTGTGAAAGGCACACTGCTCTCACTAAGCCTATCACACGAACAAAGATTACTATTGGGTGAACTGGTTGTCCAAAAAACAGCTCAAGAACTAGTGATCTTAAATAATTACCTTCGTTTTGGATCCGGTTCGTCACTGGGATCCTCTTCTGCCTTAACTGCAGCATCACCTTCACAATCACTAGAGCAGTACAATTGCTGTTCAGGGGTTTCATTACCAGAGTTTTGTTTTGTGTTTGACGTTGGAGGATCTGATTCATTAACTTCGCTGATTGTAAGATCTAGGCATTCATTTTCTCCAGAAGGCCCACCAGACTGAACCTCTCTTTTGGCCACCTAGTCTTTTGAGGTGGGTCATGGTTGTGGTTGCCTCTATATATTATCTCGGTTTCTCTGCCATCCGGGCAACGCTCAACCTTTTTCTTAGCAAAACAACTAGCATTTGTGCATTTGTAGTAGCTACGGTATCTGTCACTGCTCTTCACCTGCTTCTGACCATACTTCCCCAGTTGTACCCATCAGTTGAACCTGTCTTCATAACAATCTGAGTGGATGGAGATTTCTGGTCAGATGGTAGAGGTTGCACAGCCTCTGGTGTAGAGACATTTTCCTCAGGTGCTGATGAAGGCTGTGATTGCAATGGCAGAGGTGTGATGGAAGATAACACAGGCTGTGAAACAGAATTTGCCAATACTTCAGGTGAAGAATAAGCTGTTTGAAGCTGCATCTGTGCCTGAGCTGTAACTGTTGCTAAAACTGCTTGATGGGTCATTGTGAACTGCCCCTGATAAGAAAAAAATATGTATGCTTAGCAATTATAAGCAGCAGCTTGGTCCTTTCGAAGATGGTAATGTGTGACAATTTTGAAGAGAACATTATATCAGTGCCTCATAACAACCTGATAAAGTGAGTGTTAACAAGTGAACCTGGAACACAAAAGTTGGTTCATATATTTAACAGAGGGGAAGCTGGAATATACAAGGTTGTAGCCCCTTGGTTCATCACCAACGACATCTAATAACGAGCATCAAATTGCAATCATATGGTAGTTAAAATGACTGAAATTTTTCTGTAGAGTAATTTTTGGCCAAATTGGCTGTAGGATGTGAAATTGGAAATTTAGCAAGAAAGGGGTAATACGTCAGATGGCATATTTGATGAATGAAATTAAAAAAATTCAATGAATACGCCGTCTGGCATATTCTGCACAAAAATGCCAGAGGTCTGACGTTTTTGCAACGGATACGCCAAACCATCTGGCGTATCTCTAAGCGTTATCAATTAAAAACAACAATGTCCCTAATACGTCAGTGCAACTGGCGTTATGCTAGCATGTCCTTAATTACTATTCAAATTTGCCTACATACATCCCACTCATATTATTCAATTCTCCACCATGTAAAAAACACATAATTTAACTATATAGTTGTGTAATGTGACAGTATAATGAATCTATAAATTAGGAACTTTCACATAACAAAGAATAAAATACAATGATATGTATAACACATGACTTACAAGACACAAGATGTTAATGAGAATACTATATAAGTGAATGTATTAAGACCATTATCGCATATTTACAGAGGAGACCATGATCTTATATTTACACATCAATTTTTAAAGGTAAAGGATATGCCAAACGATTTGGCATAATCGCTGCAAAATCCGTCAGTCCATCTAGCATATTTGTGGCAAAGGCGCCAAACGTACTGGCATATATGCTGATTTTTTTCTTCAAATTCAATCAATAAATATGCCAGTCCGTCCAACGTTTTGTCCTCCTGTAGAAATTTTTTCCAACTTTCTCATCCTACAATCAACTTCTCCAAAATCGTCCCTCTAGAGAAAATTTTCTGTTAAAATAATTAGAGTTCTCATAAAAAATGGTTGCATCACCAAAAAGCCTTGGGAAGATATGTTTTAGTACATGCTATTATTTTTGTAGAATCACTAAATGTTGTCACCATTCTTTCAATGTCTTTACTCTCACTAAAATGTTGTTACCCATTGATTTTGAACAGATCCCTTTACCGCTTATTATTTGATTTGCTAATCCTTTGCACTGGAGTGACGGGTCGATGTTTGATACTTCTGCAATTGCTTGTAGAGGGATATTGTATGAATCCAAGTATCAATACATCGCATATCAGAATTTCAATGCACAGTTCAAATAACTAGATGCTTAAAAGCTTTAACAAGTAAATCACACTATTAATACCAAAGGAGAGAATCCGTCAGACCAAGTGTTTTGAATAAAAGCAATAAAGTCACCAAAACAAGAAGATAAGTCCATAAGAAAAACGAGCTCCTTTTTCAGAATCAAACATTTTTTTCTTCAAAATAAAGAAAATCAATCAATGACATCCAAGCATCAAACTTGGGGGCCAAGAGAAGGTTTCTTCAAAAAACCTATAGCTTTCACAAGTAGATCCAACATCCATCTACAATAAGACCAAGAGAGCGAAAATAAATCACCATAATAAAACATATCCAAGTAAGAAAAAAGCACTTTTCTAAAAGCATCCACTTACCACTGCATATTTTCAGGCAATTCTCTTGAATAATGAAGATTATCAACGTTAGAACTTACAAGTACACAAGCATCAAAATTACGCAGCTTAACATAATAAATTTGCACATTTGTAGGTGTTTTATTCTACACGGGTAATTAACTTAAATAACAATCAAATATGCAACACAGTGAAACTGAAAATAAGTTAATAAACAACCAAGTGACGTATAAGTACAACAACAAAGCCTTTATCTCAAATTTCAAACATCGGTATTTGAATCATCGTCTTCCATTCAATTATATAACATTAACAAAAATCATTTTCTTCAAGCACAAATTAACAATTAATCTCTCAAAATCCTGTAACATAACTAAGCGGGAAATTATAACAAAAAAGTGTCCTTTGCAGTATGAAGCAAAAAAGTACGGGTAATAACTCCAAAATAATACTGACAGTTATTATCAAATTAAGTGAAGTTTAGAAAAAATCAATCAAAGGCCACACAATTATGCACAAAAATCATAGCATTGAACATATTTAAATAGGAAACATACAAAAAATAATAATTAAAAGTAGTAAATATTCCAATATCTACTTGTAAATTCACACACGAGACCTTCTCCAAATAATCCCCCCAAAAAAGTAATAATTCCCCAAAAAAATAATTCTACTGCAAATTCCCACAAAATTTCCCCAAATTACTCACTTGAGTCTAGAATTGAGCTACCAAAACCCTAATTTACCATAAAACTGAAATTTGAAATGGATTTGTAATAAAATCGTTTTAAGAAACTTAGCAAAAAGTAAAACAAGGCCCAAAAAATATATATGCATAAATAGTACAACTTCCAGACATGAAAGACTAAACCCTAAAATCGTCTCATAGACATATATTCACTTGACCGTAGAATTGTTCTACCAAAACCCTAATTTCCCACGGAAAAAGTTACTTTTTTCAGCATGAAGCACAAAAAATAGGGAAAAGAAAACTTAAAACTAATAAAGAAAACTGGAAATAAACGACTATCAAATCGTTCTAAGCAAAGAATTAACCAGAGCCCACACAATTACGGATTCAGCTACCAAAACCCTAATTTTTCCCATAGGGGGGGTTACGGACCGTGAAACCGGAGGAATCGAGGAGGGACGCCGGCGCGAGGAAGCAGGGGACGGCGACGACCGGGAGCCCGACCCCGTCGATCGGCACGGCGAGTACCGGCTGGGCCCCGCGCGGGGACATCGCTCCCGCGAGGAGCTGGGAGAAGGACGGGGAATGTCTGGAATTGGGGGTCGGCGGAGGAACAGGAGCTAGGTCAGGCGGTGAGCTCACCGGCGGAGGACCGGAACCGGGCTCGCTCCCCTCCTCCTCCTTCACCGCCGCCGCTGCTGGCGGCGGTTCTTTGGCGTCAATCTCCATCTCCGGGCCTTCTAGAAGCTTCTCGAAGGAGGAGCTTATCGGAAGGGGAGGGGGGAGAGTTGGGAGAGGTTGGAGAGGAAAGCGAGAAAGGAGTTGCTTCAATTTGACTGATATTGACCGGGTGCTGGAGAGGGATGACGGCGTTAGGTCCGCCGTTAGAAAGTGAGGGTTATGTGGCGGACGGCAGGGACGGCACGAGTTTGACTCAACGATAAGTAACCGTTGTGTCGGGAGATTTTTCCAATTTCTCGTGGTAGGTATACTCGATATTTCCTGTGGGTTGGCGAGAAATTGGAGGAGTGGTTTTTTTTTCTGGGGTTAGCTGAACAAAACCTGGGAATGTTGGTCTGCGTGGGAAGAGGAACTGATGAGAAATTGGGGAATTGGAGTAAAACCACCTGAAATGAGCAGGAAGACTTTGTGACTGTTTCGTAAGGACTTGATTAGATTTTAATACTTTTAGGGAATATTTATCAGTTCAACTACAGAAACTTGACACGTGGATCTTTCAAATTTTTTTAGAAATTCAGAAATAAAATACATGTAATCCAATGATTTGTAATCGATGAGTTTAAAAAAATATAAAAATGCATAAGTTCTTGGGCTAATATTTCGAAAACGATCCATTTGAACTCAACCTATAAATGAATGATATCTTTGAACAAATATATAGCCAAAATACAAAGTGTTTCGACTCTTTTCAAGATCAAATCTATACTATTGTATAATAATAAAAAGTTGATCGTAATTTTTTTTTTCAAATATGTCATTGCATATATTTTCTAATTAAAATTATCCATTAAAGTTAATAAAAACTCTAGGTAATTACGAAAAGGGAAAATTTATGAAATGTCCAAAAAATGAAAAAATTTTATGAAAAATCCACCTTGCAATAACATTTTATCGCGTGCCGAGAATTAGCAAAAAATATATAAAGAAGGCTCCGAATGATCTTTTTGCCCTTCCTTCTAATTTATTGAAACACCCACGAAACTACTCTTAAAAAGAAAATGTTTCGATACTTCATCTTCCTCCATACGCTGCTCACTTTCGAATCTAAGTTTTCCCTCAAAAATCTTCAAAAACTCGTCGCAAAATTTCGGAAAGACGGAGACAAACGGCAAAAGTACTAAAACGGAGGTCCAAACATCATTTTTTTACGATTCTAAAATTTCGTAAGGCCGACAAAACAAAAAAGTTGATAATCTTAGGCTCCTCGAAGATACGCTCGTTTTGCGACAAAACGGACCTCGTTTCGACCTCCCAGTCAAAAGTTATGGCCCTCCAAAGTTTCAACTGACCATAAAAAGCAGGAGAATGGCCATTCTCCGTGTTAGAACACGGAGAATGTTAATTTCGCATGAGGGTGGTCATTCTCCGTGTTAGTAACACGGATAATGGCATTCTCCGTCTTAATTTACACGGAGAATGGCATTCTTCGTCTTAATTTACACGGAGAATGACCATTCTCTGTGTTAGTAACACGGAGAATGGCATTCTCCATCTTAATTTACACGGAGAATGACATTTTCCGTCTTAATTTACACGGAGAATGACCATTCTCCGTGCTAAATTACATGGAGAATAGCCATTCTCCGTGTAATTTAAGACGGAGAATGGTCATTCCAGTGTTAAAATACAGGAGAATGACCATTCTCCGTGTTAGAAACACGGAGAATGGCAGAGAATGGCATTCTCCATGTTAATTTACACGGAGAATGGCCATTTCCAGTGTTAAAACGTAGGAGAATGACCATTCTCCGTGTCATTTAACACGGAGAACGACCATTCTCTGTGCTAAATTACACGGAGAATGGTCATTCTCCGTACTAAATTACACGGAGAATGACCATTCTCCGTGCTAAATGACACGGAGAATGATCATTCAAATGTTAAAACACAGGAGAATGTCATTCTCCGTGTTAACACGGAGAATGGCATTCTCCGTGTTAATTTACACGGAGAATGACATTCTCCTTGTTAAAATGCAGGAGAATGACTATTCTTCGTGTTATATCGACGGAGAATAGTTGACAGAAACCTAATTTTTTATTTTTTGTTTTGTGGAAAGAAATTTGACATGAATAAATATTCAAGAGTTTTCGTTCTTCTTTCAAAACGATGCTAACTCTTATGGAAAAGAAGAAGAAGATCTTCTCTCCATAATTGACCTAATTGTCGGAAAGAAGAAGAAGAAGAAGAAAGAAGAGAAGAGCGATGATCGGAGTTCGACTGAAAAAAAGTACGGTGAACTACGAACGATCTTTGCGATCTCTGCTGAAGATGAGAGCAATGAGATTCAGATCTCTCGTGAAGAAGAAGGAGAAGAAGAAGAGAATCGCAATCCAAATCTGAGTTTGTGCGGAGGGGTAGTTATGGTATTAATTTTGTAAATACAGAACATCTAAAGAAAATTTAGGAATAGTTAACGTGAAAATATATTATTCTGGACATTTCATAAAACCTATCATGCGGGTGGATTTTTCATAAAAAGCAACCCCGAAATTGGGTTTCTCAGCAATTTCCAGTTACGAAAATTATCTTTTATTTTTTTTTCTAAGTAGCCTTGTAAACAAATGTAAAATAATAATAAATTTAAAATAATTAAGACTATTGGATTTTAGTCTACCTACAATAAATTTAAAATAATTAAGACCATGTCTCCAGCCCCAATATCCACTTTCAAGAATCATCCAAACAATCTAACTCATTTTTTCCCACTTGCAACAACATCCAAACAACAAATTCATTTTTCTTCCACTTGCAGGAGACAAAAAATACTCTATCCAAATATATTTCGGAAAGTGCTACATGCTGCAAGTGCATTATAACTTAACATGTTGTAAGTACTACTTTTACTTTCTTTCTTTTTTCTTTCTTTTTTTTTTCCAACGCGTGCGGGCTCAGTATAATCGTGTGTCCCACGCACACGATTCTTGGCCTGTCTTATGGAACGACTTTTGGAGTGCGGACGTAGTCCGTTGGCCTTGTCATCATCGCCGTGCACACGCACCCCGCGCACTCCGCGCGCTCCAGAGCTCCGTTCGGCAGCACACCGTCTTTCGACGGCAGTTACTCACGTAAGTACTATTTACACTTTCAAAGGACTTTCAAAGAGTTATTTCTATCCAAACAGTCCCTTAGAGATGGCCTTAGTTATTTCCCAACAGCTGAGGTCATTTGTACTATACAACAACAACACCGTACCTAAATTTTCAGGGTCGACTGTCTGGACCTTTTCCTTCCGTACATGTCCTGTGCAACACTGGCAAAAGCAAAATCCATCTTGTCCCAATCCAAGTAGGTCTCTCCTTATTGAAATTTAGGTCTCGTTTGATTCATTGTAATGTAATCATAATCGTAATTTTTTTTCTCCATTTGATTACATTACGATTACATTACACTGAACCAGAGGTGTCTTAACTGATAACAACATAACCCTATAAGAGCATCCACAATGGGACTAATTTCAAGTGCTATATTTGGTCTTTAGCTAAATTCTGTAGCACTTGATGGCTCCAATGGACTCTTGTCCACACTTGAAAAATGGTAGAAAGCTAAGAGACTTTCCAAATTTGGAGAGTCCACTAGTTGAGCTATATTACTTGCGGGTCCACCATATTTACTTTTCCTCCTTCTTTTTTTTGGAATGTTGCCACTTGTCAATTATGAAAGAAAAATAAGGAGGAAAACAAATAGAGTGTTGCCACTTGTCAATTTGGAGTGTTTATTTAGACTATACCATTGTGTACCAACATGAAGGGAATACTCCAAAATTAATTATTGAAATATGATTTGAAATGATTTGAAATACGGTTTGGAATGTTACC
Source organism: Iris pallida (assembly GCA_029216955.1). Classification (NCBI taxonomy): domain Eukaryota; kingdom Viridiplantae; phylum Streptophyta; class Magnoliopsida; order Asparagales; family Iridaceae; genus Iris; species Iris pallida. The sequence continues at coordinate 38,712 of JANAVB010005857.1, forward strand.
ACTGTGGATGCTCTAAGTAACAAGAAACTTCTGAGCAACCACATTCAGATTCACGGAATGAATTAATTTTACATGATTTCACATCCATGGTCACACTTTGGTTGGAGTAGGCATCTATTTGATTCACATCTTTCTGGTTTCAGAACTACTCCGAACTAAGCAACAGCATCAACGGATTTCATCTTAAGGCATCCAGTCAGGGTTATGGGCCAGTCGGTGGGGTCATCTGCAACTCCGACCTCTTGCGGGGTCATACAGAGAGCCTAGGAGTTATCCAAATCCGAAATCTTGTCGGGCTTACTATACATGTACTATACAATATCATGCAGAGGTATTGTCATGTAATGTGTTGTAGTTTCCTCCTGTGTCCTGACTGCAACGAGTGCCGGCAGCCTGCAAAATTTAATCTCTAGTCTTTAGATGTTTTAGAAATAAAAGCAAGGAAAGTGAAGCATTTATGTAAAAAAAAAAATCTAACATTGTGGCCTATGCCTATAGCAATATTTTTAATTTGTTAATGAAAGTATTGCTTTATTTCCTATAATTCCAGACATGACTGAATTTGGAAATCACATTATAAAAAATTGTCACCTGAACATCCTTCCAGAACATAAAGGATGTGAAGATTCCTGAGATGGCATCTTAAGCAATCAGTACCCAAGCTAAATAGAACCGAGTAAAGGTAAATATATAAATTGACTAGCTGACAAGTAAATAAGCTTTTCAGAGGCACGGGCGAACGGACGCAGAAATTTAAAGAGGGGCCAACCTCAAATGTTAAGAAAGCCCAAATACTCGATGGAGGCGCTGGAGGATCGGCCTTGAGCGGGGGAGGGGTAGTAGCGGCGTGCGGCTGATGCAGACCGGCCCTCGCTGTCGCTGCTGCTATGCGCTGGGTCGGGGGTCGGAGGAGGTTCGCTAGGCGGGAGCGGGGAGTTGCTTCGCCGGGCAGAAGCAGGGTCATCCTCTCTAACTTGTTCATGTTCACAGTATCTGGAACTTAGAAGCCAAAGCGGAGACAGAAGCGGAGGCGGGAGCGGAAAAACGCGACTACTTAGGAGAGTCTAAAGTTGGAACGTGATTATAGTGTGCACTAATAAAAAATTAATGTTTATTAATTATTGTTATTAAAACTTATAAATATCTTAATATTTATTAGAATTTAAAGTTCAGTCCAAACTTACAGAAATATCATTCGTATGTTGATTTTTTATGATATCAAGGTAAATAATATTTAGTGTCTTGGTACTTTGATAAACGTGTATTAAAATTTTCTAACTTTTTTTCCAAAATTTGTGTCATCTTTTATATTGTGGTCATATTATGAGAACCGCTCATGTAGTTGGAGAAACGCGCTCCCGTCACCAAAGAAACGAGTTCCCAAGTAATAACCGCCGAATCGAGGTTCTTACTGAGATTCGTTGACATTCTAGAAGTTTCTGGCTTCTAAGATCTGGAAGAAATTCACCATAATCGACGATGCCACTATCGTCTATATTTATTTATTTTGTGTCATTTAACCAATTGATTCATTATCTCTGCATCAAACCAAATCAACGCTATAAAAATGCATAATGGAGCATATCTGCAAGAGAACATACGAGAGAGAACACAAAACATATAATGAATCAAACAACAAATCATGGACGATGAAAAGGAGTGGCATTGCCTTTCGACGAACAAGCATACATGCCTTAACAACAACCAATCTGGAAGAAAAAGAGAACTACAAATATGCAAATCCCTTGCCGAAAGTAAACAGTGAAATATACCCATCATAAGCACAGGAAATTAGCAGGCACGGAAAAAAAAAAAAATTCAGTGGGGTAAGTTGACCCTATTTGCCCATACCTGTGTCCGCCCCTGTTCAGAGGTATACCTTTTGGTTCTCCGAAAAACCTAAACATGTGTTACTATCATCACCTGAATCAGTACTTGTGATAAGTTCGTGTTACTATCATCAATAATGAAAATATTGCAACCTCATTTTTCAAAGCATTGAACATACAGAAGTGACAAGATCATACCTTTGTATCAAAAGCTCACAAGAAAGAGAGAACTGTTTCCCTTTTCATCGATGTTTCAGTCTTTTGACCTCAAAAATGGCAAACTACAAACCTGTCTGGGTTAACTCCATATGAAACAAACATGTATAAGCTCAACACAGCTTATGCCAATATCTTGAAGATCCAACCTAGCACCCTTGCTTTCATTTTTACTTTATTACTCAATGACAGCACTGGAAGAAGTACAACTTACAAAAGATGCTAGAACTTCGTCCCCGTTTGATAAAGGTTTGTGCCTTAAATGATAGAACTCAAAATTCAAGATCCCATTCCATGATAGGCATCTGTCAAATTCGACTAGGTCACCAAATGAAACTTTGTCTACAGTTTGATCGTAACTTTGTCTCGATATTAGACTCTAGGATTGAACCCTAGCAGACATGTTTATGATACCAGTTTTGCATTTCAATCTTTATCTTGAGATATCTAACAGATCAGATAAAAGGCACAAACTCCCTCACAACATCATAAAACTTTGCTAATTGACACACTTTGCCTCTTGCCAGATCTTTTGTTTTACTTCATATAATATAAATAAACCCTTGATACTCGAAGAAGTATGGGGAGGGCGCATGGAGATCCCAAAATAACATAGTTTCCCCTCCAAAAATAACGTCTCCAGTGGGGAACACATTAAATATTTACCTAAACTGGTGGGTCCTTAGGCCGATCCCATGTTAGCCCCAAGACCTGTTCTCTACAGTCCAGTGCAAGTCAACATTTTTCTAAATTCACATTCTTTGTGCAACGATAGCACCATTGTTTATTCAATAACAACACGAAA